>JAVKLA010000040.1:21250844-21262870 GCA_034782735.1 Sagittarius serpentarius
TTCTTGCTGGCTGGGCAGGAGAAGCTGAAAAGCCCTTGACTGAGTCTAAACACGACTGAGCAACAGCCAAAACCATCTGGGTGTTATCAACATTCTTCTCGTACTGAACTGAAAACCCAGCGCTGTACCAGCTACTAGGAAGACAATTAACTCTATCCCAGCCGAAACCAGGACAACCCAGTTCTGCATCAGTATCTTCCCTTCATTTGGTTAAATATAAATGACAACTCAGTGCGGGGCAGGGTGGGGAAGATGCATGCACACAGCTGGTCCACTGCTTACATAAAAGGCAGAGAAGACACAACTTATATTTCTTATCAGTAAAAGCCTCCAGCAATTACAACGTTGCAGTAAAACACAAGAAAAGGTTGGTCTTTCCTAAGGGACCATCCTTTGATATTTAAGCCAATTTTATTTAAACTTGTCAATTACCATTTTAAAAAAAAATCAGAGAAAGCAAAGCTTATTTTAATGGCAAATCCTCAAATCTTTTCAAATCTCTCAAGCAATATTTATCTGTTTGGAAGAATATTGGTAATGATTATGCTAATAAAATCAATCTGTGACAATTACTTAACTTCCACTACTCATGGAATTAAAGTTTTATGTTATATTTTCTTCTAAATCAAGTAATTGATCTTCACATGAATTAGAATTATACCAGCTCACAAAATCCACAGACTAATTGAATAGTTAACCAAGTGTTCAATAAACTTCACACCTTAGTATCATACCCGTTAAAAGTGCTTAATTAGATTTTGCTCCTTGCATAAATAGCTGTAAATGGAGACGGCTTAGTTTCACTTTTCATTTAACTTTATTCTCAAAGCACATTAACAACATAACTAAGTGCTTATCAGATTTCTTTACATTTTTCACAATATAGTGCTGATTGCAACAGCGGAAAAAATATAAAATACTTTTAAGTCCTTATCAATCGGCTCTGCTACAGCCAAAGTCTCCATGAGTGTGGACCTTGTACACTTAGGCTTAGCTCAGCAAAGCACGTAAACGACTGCTCAGCCCCTGCTTAAGCTGTTAGTATATAAGCAAGAGCTCTGCTGGATCACAGCTTTCCACATTTGCATCTTCAGGAACTGCAGTGGGTTTATTGCCTTAAGCCTTCTCAGGACACTGCCTTCTGTTCTCCATACCCACACCTTGTCTATCTCTGCTGTATTTTATTCACCTTTCAAAATTTTATCGTATGATATTCTCCTGCTCCCATTTTTGCTCATTTTTTCTTGAGCGGGACATCCCTGCTGGCCCCCATCCTTGCACCAGAAGACAGCTACAGCAGTTTGCCTTTTCAGTCTATAGTGGGAAGGTCTCTGCAAACTCAGGCACATGTGTTCCCATCAGGCACTCCCTGATTAGACGACAAGAAATTTACCTGTAAAAGCTATCCACCTTAACAGCAACACAGACCATACAATCATTCATTTTGAGTTTTGCCATTATTCCCCACCCCCTATATTTTTCTCTTGAGCTTTGGGACCCTCCAGAGCCCTGGTGACAGCAGGCCAGGCAGCAGAGCAGACTGAAGAACCAGCAACGCTCAACAGCTCGGCACAGGCAGTGAATTTACCAGTGAAACACGCCCCAGCAGAAGACCAGCGTGCAATGCTGAAGAAGAAAGCAGCAGACCAGCAAACAAAGCTCCTCACCAGTCTGACCAGAACAAAACTTCCTCAGCCTTTCTGGAAGCTTCCCCAGGACGCGCAAGCAAGACCCGCCAACCCAAGAGCTAGAAAGCCTGCATTACCTCAGCGCCATGATCCATGCTCTCCCCTCAGCTGACCATGGTTGCTTCACAGGAAGGATGGGCAAAAGTTAAAGCATGGAACAGAAAGAGGCATCCCTCTGGGGGAGTGGGCAGTGGGCAGACGGCACCTCTGGCCTCTGGAAAGGGCTCAGCCGATGCCTGAAGGCTGGGGGTTTGTTACTGTCCCAGCACAGACAAAAGGCCATCCTCTGTAGAATCGCTGCAAGGTCTACAGTGTGCCACAGGCCACCGGCTCTCCATTCTTCACCCTGACAATACTTCATGCTCCACAGTTTGGGTACAGTGGTATACAGCACTTAACACAGAGCTCAGCACTTCTCCTTCTCACCGCCGACCATGTCAGTCTAGCCCTCCATACCGGTTCACACCTCACACCAGTGCAGCAGCTTCCCAGCACGGCATGCTCCTTCCCATCCAGCAGCTTCCCCAGTATCCAGCTGTCATAGTTTAACCCCAGCCAGCAACGAAGCACCACACAGCTCACAAAATCAGCACGCAGCCTTTGCCCGCATCTCTGGCTTTGTCTTACACCAAAGCCCTTTCTAAAGCGCTTTCCAAGGCCCCACGCTGACACCAGAGTCAGTAAGGAGCCACCTCCTTTCCCACACACTTGGGAGAACGTCCCCAGGTTTGCTCAGCCAACGTCCCAAACCACACCGGCATCCCCACCGAGCGCCTTCTCTCCCAGGCTGATGGGGCAGACGGCGGATAACAGAGTGGTGATGACTGCCCAGAGCCCCACCTGTGGCCACGCTGAGATGGAAGCACAGGAACTGGCTGTGGTCGAGGCTCCTCTCTGCTAACTGCTTTGTCAGATGTTTGTTGTTATTTTTAACATGTTTATTACTAATTACTACCCCTCCTCTTTTATTTTTGACATTCATCCATAGTGTAACTGGTGTGGCAGCCTCAAAGCTATTATCTCTTGAGGGAGACTATTATAAATTCACTTCCACCATAACATCTTATAGACATTGCTCACATTAGGTATAAAAATTTTATGGAATGTACTAAAGTTGGTGCACACAGCAGCAATTTTTCAAACATAAACATCTTGGACATTTTAAAGATATTTCTTTCTAAAGACCAAGCAGCATTTGGTTACACTGAGAACTGCATGCCAGGAAAATATACATTTTAATTAAGTCTAAAAAAAGTATTCAAGCACAGGTCTATAATAGTTTCTGAAACTAGACGTACATTGATTTTTTTAGCCTATAAAAAAAATCATTGTCCAAACATTGTGCTTGTGGTATTATTAATATTGTATCTTTCAAGGATACTAAAATAACTGCTTCAGAAGGAAGAATTTAGTAAGGAAGTATGAGTGGGCTTCACTTACTCAAAGTCGCAGGCAGTTCCAGCAAAGCTTGGCATTACCAGGCCAACGCACAGCTCTCCTTTCCAGTTCCCCACGGTACTGACGGCATCACTAGGAAGACAGACACTGGGCAGGTGCCATGCTGATACCTAGCAAGAATACCTGGGATTTCAGTCATGCCTCTGGGCGGGAGCAGTTTTTAACATAGCCTGGGGTTCATTAATTCAACGCAGAGCAGCTTGCTGCTCCCTCCTCGTGTCTGCAGAGGGCACACAGGTGTGTGTATTACAGAATGTTTCAGTGAAACTTGTGTATCTGCTGCTCCTCTGCGTAGGAACACGCACAAAAGCTAAGTGATCCAAAGATGCAGGTCTAAAGTGAATAAATTAGAGCACTCTCAGTAACTGTGTGGATCTTTTCACACAAAAGTATTTCAGTGCTCTCAGTTCATGCATAGCTTAATTCTCTGAATCTGTATTTGAACCTTTTATCTTCTTTTCTCATGCCTCCATTGCTCCTTATTCTCTCTCAAGAAGGATTTTGCAGAGATGCTCAGCCTTGGTCATTACCAAATCTTGCACGCAAGAATCTCAGAGCTTTGTAGCAATGTGAGCAAAGCTGAATATGATTTTTAGGGCAACGTATTGCCCTGAATAAGGATATCATTTGGACACATCCTCTCCCCTCACCAAAACCAGCCCTTACTCCCCCTCTAGCTTCAAACTTTTTCATTTGGGATGGTGAATTCACAAGTGCTGCAGACAAAGGCTGTCACTAGCCACCATTTTACTGCTTTCAGGGAGTTGTTGGCCATATTTCAGTAAACTTTTTTTTTCCTTTCAGACCAGACTGAAAAATGTGCTTTACTAACCAAGGAACTCATTTTGGGGAAAAAAAAAAATCTTTTGTCAGCTCTACAACGCTTAAAATGGCACCACATTTCCTTGCTGCAAAACCATTGCTTCACATTTACATCGTTGTCATTTACAGGCAGACAAAAACCACATCAGAAAGCAGAAAGGTAGGAAAAAGGTCTATAATTGCTCCTGGATTTTTTTACTGATTTGTTGACGTCTGTTCTTAACAAAACTCAGTAAGTGCCGCCCACAGCCAAGGGCAGGGGAGAAGGACAAGTCTAAGAGCAGAGCTGCAGAGAGTAGGAATGGCAGGGACCAGCGCATCTGCCCCAGCGTCCAGTGCCGACCGCTCACGTGAAGCCACTGAGTGGAGCAGCGGACGGAGAAAGCCAGGCTCCGTTCACTCACCTACAGGCATTTGGGTACGGTTGGGCAGTCCAGGCATGCGCTGACTTCTGCAGCAGCAAGCCTTCCTGGGACCAACAAGCAAAAGAAAGTGAGAAGACTGATAAAGAGCATGATTAACTGCTCCTACTTGCATGACTACAGTCAGCTGTAGAGGAAGGGCCCAGGACTGCGAGCCTATAGAAGCATCTTGAAATGATGCAAGATCAGGCATTGAAAGCTATAAAGTGAACATACTCGGGACTGGTGGGGTAGGGCAGAGTACTGTCAGGGTGCCGAGTCCCTTCTGCAGGGAGAGCTGGAAAGGGAAGTCCTGCCTGCAGAGCTCAAGGAGAGGTCTTGCACAGTACCTAACCCACCCAAGGGCGATGAGGGTCTGGTGCAGAAAGCAGCTGGACTTGCTAGCTGGGAGGGTGGGCAGGGCAGGGCAGGGCTGCCTTGCTCTGCCCTGCTGCTGCACTTGCTCTTTTGCCTCTGATAGAATAAAGGAGCTTTTTTATTTATCCATCAACTAACCCTGGCAATAAATGGACACAGTTTCAAAGAACTCCAGCTATCTGAGAATGGCAAATCCCTGCACAGGAAGAGTAGCCACCAACAAGCACTGCCTGTGATCCTCCTGGGCTTTCAAAAGCACGGTACTAACCCTGCTACTAACACCAGGTTAGACATGGGAGGTGCTGAGAGACATGCTCCAGGGGATTAGTATCCTGGCAGACAGTCCCGTGTGCTGTGTTAGCAAGCAGGGAGGATGTGAGAAACAGCCTCGCACACACACTCCTCCTCCAGCACATGCCATTTTCAAACGACTGCATCACTCTGAACTCTCTCAGCCCAAAAAGATGTTTACCTGGAGTCTGCACAGCACCCAAGAGCAACCAAGGTCTCATTTGGGGACTACAGCTGACTTCTTACACTTCTGCTCATCAGTTCTGCTATCTCTGGTCAACCCATATTTTTTTTATATCTGTATTTCAGTGGGGAGTGAGTTTCTTTCTACTCACTTGCAGGTTTGCATCACCATTCCTAAAATTCCACCAGTTCCTCCTGCCATCTGAAATTATCATCAGCTTCAGTGGAGGGAATTGTTAAACCTTGCTATGTGAATCAGCACTGCAGATCACCTTTTCCTGATGCCTCAGTATCCTTTCTCAAATTGGTAATATTATCAAAAGAAAAAGCAATGGGAAGTTAAGTGTGCAGGCAGTTTCTGCTCCCAGCTGGAGAGAGGAAAACAATTAGCCCTGGAAGCTTTACCTTCCCAGGGAGAAGTATCCTTGGCTCGTTTTATACTGCCAATAGTAAGTAGATTTATACATGACAGCATGTGTTAATGACAGCAACAGTAACTAACCAAGTCTGGTAACACCTGACCAAAGACTGCGAACGTTCAAGAGATGAACCATGCCATGGAGAAAGAGAATAAAAGTCAACTACTACATCCATTTACTTCATCAATTTTATGAGCTTGAGTCAAAGCCCGCTAAGTTGATGCCTTTTTCTGCTGATTTGCAGTGATGCCCACTGAAGGTAGAGTGAAATCAGGCATTAATGAATTATTTTTGTGTCTTTTTGGAGAAGCTCAGCCGCATGTCCCCCCCTGAGCATCCTGAGCGCTGGGACAGGACGCCAAGGGGACCATGCTCCCACCCTTACACAGCACGGGGTCCCACCAGCCTCCCACCTCTCCGGCCGCGGGCCAGGCAACGCCATCAACAGGGAGGCTGAGAGCTGCCATCGGATGCATTAAATACAAGCCCAGAGAGTACGTTCCCCTTCTGCTCCTGCTGCTCTTGCAAGAACAGTCCTTTGCCTGCTCCAACCCAGCAATTTTAATGGCTTTCTGTGCTGAAACAACAGCCACACCATCCCTCTGGATCCACTAGAAAGAGCAGTCTGCCCTTCTCCATCATTTCAGGAATATTCTGCGTTTTTATGAACCCAAAACAAACCCAAAGAGTAATGAAGAGGACACTCTTCGCCATAAAATATGCTAGAGTTGATTACTGGTTATGTTTTGTATTTAAAAGGATTAATCAATACTGACTATTGCAAGTTGTACATGTGCTGGGAACGGAACACTGGAAGATGAAGGACATCTGGACAAAAGGTAAAAATCGCTAAATGAAAGAAATAGGGTATTTCTTTTTTTTTTTCTACCTGTCTTCCTGTACTCCCTGCACAGTAAACCACTCTCCTAATAGTTCCTTGGTATCTAAACTTAGTTGGTATAAAACACTTCTTTCCTGCAACTCCCTTCCAGCAAACACAGCAAGATGAAGGTGGTGATAGAGAGCGGTGTAATGGGTTTTGGATATGGGACAATACGTAAAAAACCTTTGAGATTACATTGGAAATATTTCTTTCCCTAAGTGCTTTTATAGAAATTGTTGAATGTTCTGGCTGAATTTAAAAGAAAAAGAAATAATTGAGGGAAACAACTGGCATAGGAAAATTTCCATTCATACAGTTAAAATTTTGCAAGGAAAACCAAATCTCACAACAGAACTGTTGACAACTTTAATACAAAGCTATGTCACTTGCCTTAGCTGCAACTTCTTACAGTTTTACAAAAGTAAAGGTAATGGGTTATTTTCCTAGCCCTTATACTTTAGAACAGCATTTCTGTTATTTCTTTGTCTTCCTTCTCTCCAAGTTCAAGCCAGAAGAAGTCACTATATATACTATGACAAATAACATGAACATATACAGATGGAGAAGACAAACAGTACAGCACCCAGCTGTATACAGTATCAGCAAGATGAAACATCTTAAGATTACAAATAGTCTTCCTGTTAAAAAAACACCTCAGGGTAGGTCCCCATATGAGCTCGATGGCTATACCGTCACCAGAGACGGGGAGATGACCCCAAAAGCTGCCGAGGCAGCAGTCAGACAGATCTCCTCCAGCAGTGGCATCAGCCGCTCCACCAGCCCAACTCCTCTGAATTCAGCAGACTTGCATCAGGAATGTTTCCCCCACGTCCTAAGGACACCTGCAGTGCTATCTATGCATCCGCATCGCTGTGATCACCAGCGGTGCTGTGTCCTGCCCCAGGCTAACCAGCCTAGGCAGCAGGAAAGTAGGAGAAAGACTTTGCAGAGACGCTGCCGCTGCACTGACAGAGTCATTATCTGGATCAAGAAGTTTTTACAATGCTGGAGGCTCAGGTTAATTACAACTTCAGTGAGCCAGTGGAGGCAAAGGTCTTAAAGACAGTGTGATTAATCATAAAACACATCTGACCTTGAAACGTGCTTGCAGCTTTCCCCAGGTTTCCTGCATTCACCAGCAGCGCTCAGAAAACAGCCGCTGACAGGGGAGATCTCTGTCTTCGACTAACAAAGCTCTGGTCTAGGCCATGCTGGAAGGAACCCCGTTTGTGTCTGGGACTTGCAAAACTCTTTGAGAGGAATCCTCTACTTCTACCAGACCTCAGGGAATGGTGCTGTGCATCACACGAAGCACAGAGCAGTACGAAACAGTCCAGGGAGCATGTATTCATGACTTTTCCACAGAGACTGCTATTATCCCACATACACTTTGTCATCTCCACTGACCAAAGATGTCCACACCTAACCCTCATCCCTCCTGCTTTTACCAAAGAATTCTCTTGAAGAGACAGAAGGAGCTGCCCAGCGCTCCAGACAGCCTGCTGCCAACCCCCTGATACTGAATCTGTCTCTCAACAGCAACAGCTTCAGTATATCTGGGAAAGCACGCTGCAGACTGCTCAAGGTATGTTCGTTTCGAGCATTTTGTAGCCATCAGTAAGACTTTGTTTAAATTTCCCTTGCTATTAATGCCCAAAATCAGATACAAAAAGCAAGGGAATTTGTATCTTTGTTTTAAGCCTTTTTCTTCCATTTCTGTAGCTGTCTCAATATGGCAACATAAAAATTAAGTGAACAACCTATTAATCAAATGGAGTAGCAGATGCAACCGAAGGGCCTCGGAAGCATTCAAGTGGGAGGTGGGGATTTTGTAAGCTATCACCAGGAGATCTGAGGAGCCAGGTCCTGCCAGCCCTGGGAGCCCCCACGCTGCCACCCCTGAGATGCACGCTGTCTCCTGCAGATGTGCAGTGCTTCCCAGGTTCCCTCCTAGGAACTTGAAGATGCTGTAAAACGTTTTACAATCCTAATTTCCTACCACGTTGGCTTTCTAAATACCCTGCCCTCAACACAGGAAAACGGCACATCTTCTGCATCTGTAAAGTATTTCCTAGAGACACACTAATGGTTAAAGAGAAGAAACTTCAGAAAGCCTGCCTTAATCTTCATTAAAAGCTCCAGAAACTTCACACACAAAACTTGGACATACAATGCAAAGAAAGACTTTGAGAGTCATTGCAGACTTTGCTCAGGGAATAAACACCACAAAAGCTAGTGAAACCTATCCTCAGATGAAATCCCTAGAGAGCTGCAGAGGGAAAAAACTCGTCCAGGACAGAGATACCCTGCAGTACTCAGCGCAGAGATGTGAAAGCCACCGACCTAACCTACAAAGGGAACTACTCTGGATTCAACACGGATTCTACACGAGTGACAGGGAAATCCAGACTCAAGGATTACTGGGGGGTACTGGAAAGCAGGTGCCTCGCATGCTGCAGCAACAGCAGCTGTTCCCCAAACCCTACACAGCTCAGCCCAGCGTGAGATTGCAGACTCACCACCACCAGCAGCACATCCCTTCGGCCAGTGGGAACGCAGTCTGGACCATCAGCGGAGCTACAGCCCAGAGAGCAGATCCTGCTCTTGACAACCAGTTGTCTCCCTGCGAAGCTGACAGAACGTATTGGAAAGTAATGGGTGGCCTCACTAGAGAGGAGAACCTCAAAGCTAGGCGCTGCACAAACAGACTACAGAAATGCAGTCTCCGGCCTCAGAGCGTTCATAATAACATATGGCTGGGAGATAACGCCCAACTATGGACAGACACAGAGAAAGCACAGGAGGTTTATTGATCTGAGTCTTGGGGCACCTGTCATAAATCTGCTGTCAAGTATTTTTGTAAGGATCACTGCCCCCATGAAGGATTGGAAAGGGACAAAAACAAAGCTGCCTGGGCACCTTCAGAGAGCTCCTCCCTCCATGGGGGAAAGGGAACGCATGGAAAGGTGCATCTCCACGAGTGGGCAGTTCAGCAAAGGAGCAAGCCACACGGGAATGAAGAGCCAATAGAAGCTGAGAGAGGGAGGGTGGATGGGGCTGACGGGATGGGCTGACAAGGCCGTCTGTGGCACCAGGGTCAAAACCAAAAAAGCCCCGGTGCAACAACTGAGAGCCAAAGCACTTCCTTCTACTCAGTGGTCTGGAGGAGTCAATGTCCAAAGCACAGACACAGGGAATGGTGGGGAAGCAAGGTATCAAGATGGACATTTGCCCACTTGACATTCACAGCAACACAAAAGGAGTATGAGTAACGACCTTTTCTGTGAAGGCTCTCTCCCAGCTTTCCATACAAATACTAGAGACAAAGTTGGAGCCCAGTCATACCAGGGTCCCTTGAGAACCATCAGGGAGCGGCAGGGACTGCTAGAGCATGATTCAGGTCTTGGGTGGCCTGACTTGCCCTTGGCTGGCCCCCAGTCCATCATGGCTTGCAGAGGAATACAAGGTGACCTGGGTCTTTAGATAGTCCGTAAGTGCCTTGAGACAAATGAGACAAGTCTGCTGATTGACACTTGCGGGTAGGAACATGCCTACAGACGTGTCAGCAAGGTATTTCTTACAACTTGGACACGGCTCAGTTATTGTAACAGTCTTGATAAATCCAAATCCAGTCCCTCTTTTCTTGTTTTGCTGCCAGCAACACATGACAGGAGGGTAGTAATAAAAGTTGCTTAGTTAATGGCTAGGGAAAGCAAAGAGCCCAGTGAAAGCAACAATCAAATCAGTATGATACACTGGAAATCATGACAGACGTTACAGTACTGGCAACCCAAACTCATAATAGTGACGGAAAAAATCTATAAACCATTTTAATAGCTAAGAAATTTTTTTTTTTACTTGAATTTTTGTTTCTGAGCCTTTTATCTGTACAACCCACGAGCAGAGTAAAGCTCTGAACTGCCACCTGTATGCCTTCAAACTTTTATTTGGAAAAGGGTCTTCAATTATCACATGACTAGAATGTAAGGATTTCAGGAAAACAGTGAATAGAATTATATTCGTGAAGGACGTCACATATGAAGAACACTAGAGCCTTTGGTTACGCTTTGATGGATGCATTTTCATGCAGCTAATCTCCCAGATCTTTAAACAATCTCCACGTTCCCTTTGGGCTGCAATGGGCATACAGGTTTGGTGAAAGTGTCTTGCGTAACCAGCTGAGCAAATGACCAGCAGGCTGGGGAAGGCACCTTCCAGTATCTCTGAACGTGCAAGCTAGCATTGGCTGAGTTAGAGAAATGTTTGTACCTTTAAATGCACAAACATAATGGAAAATAATTCTGGAGATGGACTGCAAGAGGTCACCTCGTCCATTCTCCCTGCTAAGGTAGAAGCAGGCAGATGCGAATCTCTCCTAACACAGGTTTTTCTAACCCGCTCTCAGCAGTGTGTAGCGGTGCCAACTCCACGCTGCCCGCAGGCAGTCTGCTCCGAGGCTCGGTGCACTCTGCTCTTCTTTCTCCTTCTGTACTTTCAGCCCTAACCACAGCAGAACAGATTAGTCCTGAGGATGCATATAACATTTTAAAATATAGGGTTCCAAAAAAGCAACACATAAGGGGCAATAAATCATGATACAGGTTCGTTAAAAGTCTGATTTACACTTCAGCACATTGGGTGGATTATTTTTGGAGAAAGCTTCCAACAGTCAAGACCTGCAACCACTTAAAACTTTTTATTGGCAAAACCAATCGACTAGCCAACATTAAGCACACGGTATTTAACAGCATTAACCACCCCATTATCCATTTCCTCACTTATCATGTTCTCTCGTATATAGAGTTTTATCGTGCTTTTGCTTCCAGCTCCATTAAATGCTGGTGAAATCACTGTCTTTGAGAAGATCAAAAATACCAGGCTGCTAAAGACAGAGGCAAAGGGAACCAGATTATATTTAGCTCTCTTACAAATTTGTCATTTAAGCTGCTAAGGCCATTAATTTGAAGCCATGATATGCCCATCATTTTAATTTTGGGTTCATTTAAGCTACGTGTACATAAAAGAAGTAATTCCCAGGCTTTCCTCCATGTTATCACACAAATGCATTGAGGAACCAGTGCTAAAAGTATATTACAGCAGGCAACCCTTAACTTTGCTGTAATTTAACAGAGTGATAATTAAACTCAATCTCACAGCATTAACTTGCTCTAAGTGATGCAAAATAAATTCTGAAAATAGGATTTCTTTTTAACAAAGTAATTGTAAAAACTTGAAGCAGGCTTTACCAGTAGAACGGGGTCGGTATTGGGACTGGCGTTGTTTAACATCTCTGTCGGCGACATGGACAGTGGGATTGAGCGCACCCTCAGCAAGTTTGCCGACAACACCAATCTGTGTGGTGCGGTCAACATGCTGGAGGGAAGGGATGCCGTCCAGAGGGACCGACAGGCTTGAGAGGTGGGCCCGTGCGAACCTCATGAAGTTCAACAAGGCCAAGTGCAAGGTCCTGCACCTGGGTCGGGGCAATCCCAAGCACAGATAC
>JAVKLA010000040.1:21262970-21284968 GCA_034782735.1 Sagittarius serpentarius
AGGGATAGGACAAGAGGAAACGGCCTCAAGTTGCTCCAGGGGAGGTTTAGATTGGATATTGGGAAGAATTCCTTTACTGAAAGGGTCATTCGGCCTTGGAAGGGGTTGCCCAGGGCAGTGGTGGAGGCCCCATCCCTGGATGTTTTAAAAGGTTGTGTAGATGATAGTGCTAAGGGACATGGTTTAGTGGGGGACTTGTCAATGCTAGGTTAAATGATTGGACTATATGATCTTATAGGTCTTTTCCAATCTAAGCAATTCTATGATTCTATGATTCTATGACCCGGCAATGTACATTCACAGCCCAGAAAGCGGACCATACCCTGGGCTCCATCAAAAGAAGTGCGACCAGCAGGTCGAGGGAGGTGATTCTCCCCCTCTACTCTGCTCTCCCGAGACCCCCCCTGCAGCACTGTGATCAGCTCTGGGGCCCCCAACAGACGAAGGACATGGACCGGTTGGAGCGAGGCTGGAGGAGGCCACGAAGACGACCAGAGGGCTGGAGCACCTCTCCGATGAAGACGACAGGCCGAGAGCTGGGGCTGTTCAGCCTGGAGAAGAGGCGGCTCCGGGCAGCCCTTACAGCAGCCTGCCGGTACCCAAAGGGGCCTACAAGAAAGCCAGAGAGGGACTTTTTACAAGGGCATGTAGGGATAGGACAAGGGTGATGGCTTTGAACTGAAAAAGAGTAGAGTTAGATTAGATGTAAGGAAGTTCTTCATGGTGAGGGTGGTGAGGCGCTGGCACAGGTTGCCCAGAGGGGCTGTGGGTGCCCCCTCCCTGGGGGTGTTCAAGGCCGGGCTGGATGGGGCTTTGAGCAACCTTGTTCTAGCAGAAGGTGTCCCTGCCCATGGCAGGGGGGTTGGAACTGGATGGTCTTTCAGGTCCCTTCCAATCCAAAGCATTCCATGATTCTATGATTCTATGAAGAGCCATGTCTTTCCACTCACCCCTCAGACAGCAGGAGCACCCTCCTGCTGCCCAGTCCTTAATGCCAGGCCAAGGAATCACCCACTGACTTCCCTGAAATTTGCTTAAAGGTCTTCAGGGCTTACACCACCCTGCCGTGAGCTCTGGGATCTGTGCTGGTGCTGCTGTTGCTCTCTAGAGCACTCAAAGAGTCACAACTCCTGGTCAACAACTCCTCCATGCATCAGCACATGTGATGGGCTACTTCTGGAGAGCCTTTTTGGTCAAAGAAGGTGCCTTAAAGGTACATCTCAGTTACAGGGCACTTCAGCAGGATGCAAACTCCTCAGGTGAGAAAATCACCAGCCAAAACCAGAAAGAATTACTGCAGAGCACCTTGGTCTCTCTCTCCAGGGGAAGAACAAGTCCTTCCCCACTCGCCTTCATGCCAAAGCATTTCTTTTAGCCGAGACCAGAATTTTATTTTATATCTTACAGCTTGCCAGGCCTTGAACACTGAGAAGGCTTGCAAGAAGAGCTGGCTGTCTCCAAACCTGGTCGCAGGAATAAGTAAACTTGAGGTACTTTCTCTGCGGCCTGGCTTCAGGGCAGCTGCGGGTGGCTGGATGGCCAACCTTGCTGCAGAGACACATCCTTTTTCTCTCTCTTGTCATCCAGTGTGAAGAAAAAACCCTCTGCTTATGCTTCTGCTACCTCTGAAAAGCAGAGCTTTGAAATTATCCTTGGCAAAAGCAATGCCCTGATCACTATTCACAGGAAACTATTTCAATAAAACCAGAGCTCCAATTCTACAGAGATCCTGCAAAATTCTAGGAAAAATTTGATGGTTGTTGTTACCACTTGAAGCATTTCTTAATGTCATGTGCTGCCAATACCAGATGCACACTCAGCTCTGATAGACGTTGGAGGCTGCAAACATCAATCACTACTTACAGCAAAGTGCCAGTAGCTTTTATTGAAATGAATCCTTTGATCACATTAAAACTTTTCTCCCTGTGTGGATCATTTTTTAATTAAATTTAAAATAAGGTAATTGCCTACTTCAGTTGTTAAGATTCTCTGGGGGACACTTACAATAATAGCCATGATTATTTAACATGGGGATTGCCATATGCAGCGTTCCAGATTGATCCACAATGGGGCACATTAAAAATCAAAATCCAAGGAGAGATTAGCACTCCTTTGCCAATTTAACATCTTAAAATGACTATTTAGAAACTTTTAAAGACATAATGAGACGTGTGTTATGGCTGGTGAAATAAAAACTAATGCAAATTGTTAGATGGGAGGAGGAGAAAGTAGTCTGGCAGAAGTACATGGACCACAGTCCCAGCCAATAGGTAGACCAGGTACAAGATCACCAGTTTCTTGATCTCAGTTTCACCAAAATATTTCTACCGGATACCAGCAGCTGTTATCATTTGGAGGTCTCCTTGATACGAGAACTGCAATGACAGGCAGAGGAGCAAGAGCCATCTGCGGTTGCAGTGACTGTGAAACTGGGCTGCTGCAAGCTCAGAGGATCTGGGAATACGCAAGGCTTTTGCAAGAAAATAAAGCTGAACATCCAAACTCTGTTTTCTCAGGGTGTTACACAAGAGAATGAACTACAGCCCTTTATAACTTTGCAAGATAAGAGCCTAGGATCGACCAGCTCTGCCTCCTGTCCCTCTGTTCCAGGTTGCTCTCTAGAAGATACACACCATAAGCAGCTCAATTATTTATTTCCTTGCTATGTGCAATTAATCTGTAGCACCATCATTGATAAAGAATATCCAAAAAAGTAGAATTAAGAGTACCAAGACTGAGAGCAACTACGTAAAAATCAACAGTATATACAGCCTCTTATGTCTTCAGTGCATATCCTTCTTTCTTATTAATATTACCATGACACTAACAGAGAAATAAAGGGGTTAAATAGTCCTATCACTGGATACAGGATTTTTGGTGGCAAGGAACATAAATATAGTTCTTTTGCTCTATTTCCAAACACATAATATTTATGGACAGACTGCTTCAAAATGACATGAAATACGCAGGCTGATGTCACATCACCACGTACAAAGTCTGTTCTGCACTAGTATCACCCCACTGAAGCTGAAAGAGAATAACTGAGTGATCTTGGTACTGATTACAGTGGAATAATGCATACATTCGGTATATCACGTTTTGTTTGGTATTCATGTGAACCTTCTCCAACATTAATCCGTTTTATTTTGAAGGGCTGCCCACCAGATTGCTGAGGCACGCTCATACTCATACATGGTCCAACATCTATACGCACATGCTCACTTTTCCTTGGTTTCTATGTGTAAAAATCAGCACTCACATGCAGAAGAGTATCTGAAAAACAAGTGCCGGGTTCCCAAATGGGAGAGGCCATTTGGGTCCCTGACACCTTCTCTGCTTCTGTTGTTAAACCGTAGAGGTTTCCGTCTCTAATAGAGAGGTCTATGCAGATAGCATCAAGCTGTAAGTAAAGAACCTCTAAGATATTTAGGGAAGCAATTCTTCCTGCTCCTAATCCTGCCAACACCAATTTCAGATAAAAACCATAAAACCCAGCAGTTTCTGTTGGAATGGATTTAGTTATTTTGCTAGCATGCAGGGGGGAAAAATCACCCAAAAAAACAGAGCACCATGCTGTCGGGGGAATGCATGCCTTGATTGTGACTCATGGGGTTTTCAGGGAAATAAAGGAAATTCTCCCCTCCAGATTTCTTCAGTTGTGCTTTATGTTACAGCACCAGGCTATTAACCGTGTACAGAGCAGAACAGAAACGAGCTGTGCCTATTCCAGGGAACAATTAAATGGGGGAGTTGTCACCCTGATTTAGAGCAATGCGGCTAATAGAATGGCACCTTGTCTGAATTTCTTCTCACAGAAAAAGGATGGTAAGTAGAAGGAGAGTATTCCTCAAATGTCTAAAATCCTGGAGGCCAGCAGAGAATGTAATGGTATGATACCTAAACTTGCTGGTAGATTAGAATAAAGAAGCACAAGAAATAGTGTCTAGTGCAAGGCATTAGAAAGCACCAGAAGTAAAGGAATTTTACAAGTACTTCACCTGCTGTGCTGGTTTTGTGTCAAAAGATTTTTAACTTTGTTGGTTTTTTTAAATTTTCAGGGTTTTTAAGTTTTCCTTTCCTACTGCCTCCTTTTGAAACATAATGCAAATGCAGTACTGTCTGGGACTTACTTGAAAAGTTGCAGAGACCATAATCAGGAACTATAACCTCGCTCCACAATGCTTTCCCTCTCCTCCAGTAAAAGTGCAAAGCTGCTATATAGTCTTCGGCCAGTAATTTCTGTGTGTTGATTTAAAAGCATGGGAAGAGGAATCAGTCTCAACGTCTGTTGGCAATTTCCAAATTCCAGCTGGTTTCATCCCAATCAAGCTGGAGGGGGCTGCCTCACCAAGACTTGGAACAACTTAGTGTCCTCCACGCTATTTCTTGTGAATGAGAGCATCTCTGCCACCTATATACGGGGAGTGCTTCAGTGAATATGTGAATGCCATCATGTACGGAGCAGGATAAAAACACACTGCACAGACAGCAAGAGCGGCTTCTCTTGCTAAACCTGTAGTGGAGAGAATTGCTTAATAAAGAGGTCTTTCCTTCTGCAAACATGCATGTGTTTAACTGTAGTCCCGTTGAAATCAATGGCACTTCTTGTGGATATAAAATTAAATGTTTGTGCTTGTGCCTGTGGAGCCCAAGCACACAAACATTTTATGCCATCTGAAAGTTGTATTAATATGGAGATCATTGTGGAAAGCACTAGGGGATATTATGCTTTTGTTATAGCTAACATATGGAAAACATTTTATTATATGAGACACAACATAATCATTATAACTGAATACTATCAAATGAAAAATCCCATATGTGTCTGAAAACTGTGCACGACTGTAATTACAAATGGAAACTAAGAACATTAAGAATAAAAGGCTGGCAAAAATTACTGTTTTGCTCCATTTTGTTAGCTTTGCAATCCAGGCAACATCTCCTCAGCAAGATAAGTTCTTGCTGAAAAAGCAGCAAGGGAGAAAAAAATGTTTTATATAAGGAGGAATTTTATTTTTTAAACTCCAAATATGCAAGATAACAAGTGGCCCATCAAAACTTTGCTCTTGAAATTAAAATTTACCCTGGCAGAGGCCTTGATTATTTTGTAATGAAGTTACGGTCTCTTCTGTCCTTGTTCTGTTCCTTCACTCAAAGCGATACAGAAAAATAAGCTGAGACAGGTTTGGATCAAATGCCTCTTCCAATATCAATTTTATAAAACATATATTTCATAAATTTTCAGACCAGCGGAGTCTTATACCCACACAGCATAGCGGGAACATGCCCTGGGGTCCTGCAGCCGAAGAGTATTCCAGCAAAAGAGCTGGGGGTGGGAGGCGCAGCTGATACCCGGTCCCTATCCCTACTGGGGATACACTCACTGAAACCGCACTGGCAGAGCTTTCTTCCCTTCCCGTGCATGCCAGCGGTACAGCTGTTAAGGCAGCGAAAAAAACCAGGACAACTGAAATAATGGGAAATGCAGTTATTGGAGGGCTCAGTAATGGAGCAGGCAGCCTGGCTCAAACAGACAGTAAGCACAAAGGTAAGTGATGCTAAAGCAGGCAGTATGTATTCATCGTTGCATCCCATATGAAGAAAGGGACCAACAAAGTCCCCACAGAAAAGAAATGTGCCATCTAGGAGAACGGAGGCAGCTGCCAAGACCATCAAGCAGGAGTCTGAAGCTGGCAGTTTGCTTCGTTCTAGACAAGCTGGCATTCACATTTGAAATAATAGGATAAAAGGTTTGCAAGAGCAAGGTGATTCAGTGCGCTGGGTTTGTGCCAGTTTCAGAGCTTTCCGTTTCCTCATCGCTGTACCAGCTTCCCTTTCTCCTCTCAGCATGGTGAGCCTCATACATGGGATTCGTTCTTAAAGACACAATGGGGGAAAGAGAGCCAAAGGAGGACCCAGAGGCAGCTCCATCCCACACCCCGCTCAGCCCAGCTGCACGAGCTGAGGTTACCCCCAGCCAGCCCACCCTCCCCACACCTCCTGCCCGAGGTCACTACCCCACCAAGACGTCTTTGCTGACCCAGTTCACACCGACTGCACAACCAGAAGAGACCACAGATGCGAGAAGAGGACTCGGCAGCGAGGCTGGAACAGTAACCCTCCAGCCAGCACTGCCACCAGCATGGACGTATAGAAGACCAGAGGGCACTAAGTGTCATCGGCCCGTTGCTCACGAGGGCCAGATACTAGACCTGAGCCTCACAAGATAAACCCCTGCAGTTTGCCAGCTGGCTTGGAGAGAACTCCTGGGGTCCTGCACAGGGGAACGGGTCTGTCCCAAAGATCATGTTGCTCTGATGGAGGACACAAACAGGGCAGTGAGAGTCCTGAGAAACTGGATGCATCTACGATGAAGTTAACTGAGAGTATTCCCTACAGCAGTATTTGGCCAAGCGCTATTAGGAAGCTTGGTCCCAGGTAGCTAACAGGTAGGTCAGCAGCGGGATGATCCCAGGTGAAGTTGAAGATGTTCCATTTGGAAATCATTAAGCAATGCCGCACTCCCCCGTCCCACGCACAAATGCTTCTGCACTGCCTGTGCCAAGGTCACCCTGGCTCCAGGGTAAACACACACAGCTGCTGGGCGAATTCTCACCTAATTTTTCCTGTTTGGGCTTCTGGAATCGCCCGTGGCAAGAAACCGGCACATCCTGTGCAGGCAGGTCCCACCTGGCTTCTCCCTGCGCTGGCAGGAGAGGAAGCGATGGAGCTCACGCTCCCAGCGAGGCGGTTCCCTGGCTACTCCCCTGCTTAGGCAGGGTGCTCAGCGCTCAGGGAGACAGAGCCCAGGGTTAGCACAGCCCCTGCACTCACAGGCAGGTGGGTTGGTTTTTTTTTTTCAAAAATCAATTGAGATAAAAATTTCATTTCAGTTCTGATACTCTTGATTGCTGCTTGCAGAAAAACATAAATAATTAATTGCTTTAGAGAACTGTCACTCAGCCCCAGTTTTGCTTCACCTGAAGTAAAAAATGACCACTTTAAAGACAAAAAATGGGCAGGAACTTAATTTTTATTCTGCGCTGCTGTCTTTTCCTCTGCTTTAAAAAAACCCTGCTTCTCCGTGTAACCAAGTAATTATGTTTGAAGAGTATTAGCCATCCTAATGCACGGTGATTTATCAACAGTGATAGGATGTTATCCTGGTTTGACCCTCTAAGAGGAGGAGGATGCCACCAAGTCTCGTATGAAATTAATAGCAACAATGTCAGATCCTAGAAGGCCCACAGAACTTTGCCAAGACTGACCCACTTCCAAAACAACTTCAAGACCATTTTTAAAGGACACATAAAGGCTTTTTTTTAATCTTGAGTAAAGTAAGCTCTCATCCTCATCTCCACTGGTTCTTTTGAAACATGCATAAAGCAGCATTGATGGGATCAAGCAGAGCTTCTTCCAACCCTTCTCAGCAGTAAAGGTCAGTTCATTAACTGATCAGCAAAGAAGAAAGCTCTCCTGCAGCTTGTGAGCATGCATGTCCACATTCACTTCTGGTACATGCAATAGCACATTGACATTAACAAAGTTACGGCAGAGAACCTCGTTGGAATGACACTGCTCATTACTGCTTGTGGGCTCTGACATGGCAGCAATAAATCCATCTTCAGACTTCTAAAAATCTTGCAGTACATCATTTTCCATGAAGATTGATGGAAAATGAAAGGAATGACAGCGCACTCATATCGCTAGATTCTGCGTTTTTCTGCTGGGCACTTTGTTCTCTGAAGCAGAAGCTGGGGAATGATATAAGAGGAAATGTTTCCAGGACTTGAGACTTAATTTGCACTTCCTATTTGCCATATCTTCCTTGAGGCCAGACCAACAAATAGCCACACTTCACTTTGTTGTGTCTCCCTTGTGGAGGAACACACTGATGTGGTTTCCTACCCAAGCCAAAATAACAGAAAATTCAGTTTTACACACAGAATTTGCAGATTCAAATCTCAGAGAAGACCATAGCTAAAATAACAAGCTAGAGACTTGTGTTGGTTTCAACTCTTGTGACTCTGATGCTCAAATAGCCTCTTGTCTTCTTGGAGCAAGTACTGCAGGACATTTCTCCCAGGGAAGAGCTTAGGCAGTGGACTAGCCTACAACTAGCCTACAACCAAGGCTTCCAAGCAAGACAGAATCCATGGTGGACATAAGGGCCATTCAAGTCTGTGGGAAGGTGAAGCTTTGCTCGAGTATGCTTAATGTCATCCTTTGTAGGACTGTAACACCTAGATGCACCGTTTAACATCAGAGCTCTGCAGGCACCTAGTGCAGACTTGCCCCTCAGAGCAGAGGAAGGTCACAGAGCCCATCGTTCTGCCTGTGCTGGGCTAATGAGGGCCCTGAAAATGTACTTTGAAGGCCAGACACAAGCAAGCCTTCCTCCCATCTCAGCTGGGAGAGGCCATCACCAAGTGAGTGGCAGCTCTCAACACTCCAAACCAAGTGATCAAACAAAAATAAAGCCACTGTTGCATTTTATTTTAGGGGTGGAGGGAGAGTTGGCCAACTTAAAAGGAAAGAGAACAATTCTGAATAACAATGCTGCGGCAAGAGATACCAGAAGTGCTAATGATTTGCCGCTAGCTGTAAACACAGGGTGGCTTGAGCAACAGTCTCAGTGTTCATTTATTCCTGTCACCTCTCCATATATGTCCCAGAGGGGAATTATTATTGAACAGTAAGAATGAAAACAAGTATTAAACTGCAGAAAAAGGTTTATTACCCTCACAGCTGGAAAACCAATACACTTCAGAAAGGCGCTTTTAACTGTAGACAGTTTCAAGTTAGAATCTTTATTCACTGGTCCATCTTGCAAAGTAACTTCATTCCGTGGAAAAACCATTCGATTTCAAACGCTTTAGAGCAACGTGAGCAACAAGCCAGTTAGCTCTGCTACCCCCTTGCTGCGTGCAGCAGTGTCAGAAAGCCTGGCTCAGTGCACCCCATGGTCTCCACCCGTACCTGCAGTAAGCAGATAAATCAATCTACATTGAAATTACTCTGCATTTTATGAAGTGAAGCTGTTTTGAGGATAACATCTAGAGATACTGGTTCCTGAAAGATACTGTGTTCATTAGACATGAATTTGAGAATACAAGTTAAAGGATAATTAATATATTGTCTGGAAGAAAGTGAAATGGTGCCTCCATCAAGAGAACAAACCGCATGCTTTAAAAGAGTGTCATTTTAGGATGATGCACCAAAGATATTTAATCCAGTATGGCATCACATTTCCTGTCTGACCTGATAAATGGGTCTCCTTCTACTTCTAATCTGCACAGGAATTCAAGGCTTCAGACTATCTGTACCACCACAAATAAATTACATGTTTGTTTTAATGACTGAAATTTCCCTCTGACAAATTCTAAAGGTATAAATAATCTCAGAAGTCTTTCAGGAAGATAAACAGTCATGTTTTAATAATCATAATTCACAAAGCAAACAACGCTTGGGTTTAAATTGAAACACAGCATCGTTCGGCCAAAAGAGGGAAAGACAGAGTATGAGAAGCATTGTGTTGATTGTCCCCTAAGCGAGACAGGTTCAGATGGGTGTCAGGGTGTACAACACGTACCCTGAGACGTCTGGATACAATTTACAAGTCCCAGAAGAAGATTTCTAGGGAGCTCCCCCTCATGCCGAAGCCCTTGGATTTCAGCTCAAGGGGCAGAGCACCACAGGATGGATTGCACAACCTTGTATCAGAGCCAGCTTGCTGAAAACTAACATCTCACCAACATGATGTGAAGGACTGACTCATAAGGCATCTCCCTTGGGAAATACACAACCCCTCAGAAGTGACCACTCTGTCTTTATCTCATTGCTGGTGCCGCAGCCTCTACTATGAGTGAGAAACAGAAAAGCAGACACAGCAACTCCCTTCTTGGCCTCCAGCCCTCCTTTGCGTGTGGAAAGGATGTTAAGGACAATTTGCTCAAAAGGATCATTATTTTCTTGCATAAGAAGATGCAAAGTAGTACACGTACTGGAATAATCCTGTGTTTTCCCCCTATGCTGGCTGAACCAGGAACAAAGGTCCCAAAGCAGGAGACAGAGTCCCTCAAAAACCAATCCTACAGCAACGATGGCTCTCCTAGGTGACTGAGTGCCATCTGTCAGCTGAAGAGCGGAGCATGCTACAAAGTAATCTACATACAAAGTTCTCCCTTCCTTCCCCAGCTCCCTCACAATACCTTTTTCCTAGTTTTACACTTGAAGGTAAGATCAAAATAGACCTGACCACTGCAAATACATTTAATTCATCTTTCAAAGGTACTAAGGCCAAGGTGTGGGCAGAAGCCCAAGGCTTTCAGGAGGTACTGCTGTTCAGCACAGAGATCAATCAGGGCTGCAGGCTGGCTGCTCCTCTTTTCCTTGCACCTACAGCCTCCACTCCCGTGGAGTGCAAGGCCTTGCTGCACACCACAAAGGGTTTGTATGGCAGAGAAAGGCATTATCCTGCTCCCCGTTTGTGGTAGCTTTCTTCAAGCAGGGTCAGCTGTCCTCAAGATGCAAAATAAAGAGTTGTCCAAAATAACTTTCCAAGGTATGGTCCACTAATGTTTTCTCAGGAAGCAGCAGGTCTTTGCAAGTGTGTTGAACATCTCCTAGCTGCCCCAACAGAAAGTAAACCTGGGATCTCCAGAGCTGTACGACATGAGTTACTGCCTGCTGCTGTAAGAAATCATTGCTTCCTAAATAAGACCAGTAACTGCAGAAGTGAAGACACTCAGTGGCATGCAAGAGAAAGTCAGGCTTATAAGGGCTGGGGGGGGGGGTCTGACAATTGTTTCTGGCAGAAACCAGCAGTTTTCATCATCTGTTTTCCCTGTCCTTGGACTCACACCAGACCCTTCTCTCTCTTCCATGTCTGAACACCTTCTGAAGAGCTAAAATCAACCTTTAGTTTCAGTGAGGAAGAAGTCCACAGCATGCTAAAAAATCAAGACTCACCTTCAAGAGCAAATAAAAGCATTCATCTTTCATTAGCAATTAAGTCAATTTACCTGAGGGACTGATTTTTACCAAGTTATTAAATCTGAGACTCAATGTATTAGATAACTCAGTTGCCTTTTATTTCTG
This sequence comes from Sagittarius serpentarius, assembly GCA_034782735.1. Taxonomy (NCBI): domain Eukaryota; kingdom Metazoa; phylum Chordata; class Aves; order Accipitriformes; family Sagittariidae; genus Sagittarius; species Sagittarius serpentarius. The sequence goes on from JAVKLA010000040.1 coordinate 21,274,071, forward strand.
GTTTTCAACCACCAAGTGGCAGAAGGGTAAATGAAAATGGCAGAAAAGAAAAACTCTTCTGAGGACATAATGGTCCATTAAGCAAAATTTTAAACCAACTTGTCTTTGGCTCTCTATTGCTCAAATGCAATTCTGTTTCTTCCCTTCGGGCTGTTATTAACACTTTTATAATGAGTAACTAAAATAAAACTCAAGTGAATAAATATGCTCAAGGCATTTTGTTATTTCTGCAATTAGAGACAAACTGCCACAGTAAAGCTAAAAGCGTTTGGGAAATTATATTCAAGGAAACACCGTAACTACAGTAATCCTTGGGCTGCTCTTGGCAACCGCAGTGAATGCTGTGAAAAAGCTGGGTCTCTGTCATTAGCCACTGGTGAAGGACAATTTGTCATCTCCTATGGCACTGCGCAGCACAGCAAAATTTAATAGTGAAAAGGATCAAAGTTCTGCAAACTCTTGTGTTGGCAGCAACGTCCACGAATTGCCATACAGTTTAAGAAAAGAATGCCAAAGCCAAACCTATTTATTCCTCAGAAGACAATCATTTGCTCAGGTAGGAAGTGGTCCTGAAAGGGGAGAATTGGGCCTCCTGTGCTGCCCAGGTGAAATCCCCGTCATATAAAATACATACCCTGAATAAACCCCAATCTGTCAGTTGTTGGTTAAAGTTCTGGCTTTATTGTTTATACATCTTTGATAACCAGCAAGCAGGAAGAAGGAAGCCTAAAGGCTTTTTTGACATGATATTGGTCATGAAGACGAGACTTTGCATGCCGAGTGCCCTGAGATCTGGGCCGTGGGAGCTCTGAGAGGTCCCCCCTGGGACACAGGCACAGCAGCATGGTGTGAGGCTCCCAGTTCTCTCCAGTCTACACATGGCCGGTCTCTGTCACTCCTTGGTGACAAGGTTTTAGATCAGGTATCAGAACTCACTCTTGTGAGTTTAGCACTACATGCCCACAGGGCACCATGCCCAGCATTGCAGGTTAACTATGACATTAACTTAGTAATTATTTATTCCAGCAAAACTCAAAGGGAATTTATTCTTGGAAGAAAGGATGGTAGAAAAAGGGAAAGTAACAGGCAGCCAGGTTTTACAAAAAACTAATTTTCTTCTATGACTGGCTAACAGGCTTTTGGAAAAGAGAAGACGGTAAATGTCATTTATTTTGACTTTCATAATGCTTCTGAGGCTCTTTTGCGTGACATTTCCAAGCAAGCTAGGGAAACATGGTCTGGATAAAAGAAAGAAGAGGTAGGAAGCCAGAACATCATACTGAGAGAGCAGCTATCCATGACCCACGGGGGCATGCTGAGCATGCTTCTGCATCTCTCTGGGTCTGATAGTATTTGACTTTTCCCTTAACAGCATGGGGAAAAACACCACATGTATGAGAGGCACAGCTGAGACCGGTCTGGGGCAGTTTGTAAGGAGCTTGGTCAACCAGGCTCAGAATTCAAAAGAATCATGACAACTGGAAAACAGATTTGAAAAAAAATGTTTAAATTGAAGAATGAGAAGGGCCCAGTACTACACGAAGCAGTACAAGCTGCAGAAGTACAGGCTGGGGAGAAAATGGGCTAGCAGAAGCTCCCAGAACGGGGCTGGGTTTACAGTGGGTTGCAAGTGAATTGCAATATTAGTTAGCAATTCGCAGTCATTAGGGAAAAAGGCAAATGTCAATCTGCGATGCACGAACAGCAGTGTGCTCTGAGAGGGCTGTGGAGCAGTCCTGTGCTCTTTCTCCACATGGTATGGCCCCACAGAGGACCCGCTTCCACAGCCAGCCACAGCCCTGCCCGAGCCCCACGGAGGTCGGCAGAGCCACCGGGAAGCAGTTTTGGAGTGTGATGTGTCTGGGCTAACCTGGCACACAGGGCTCAGACAGGTTTAGCCTGATGCCACTCCAGCTGCTTTGCAGTGCTGGCGCAGGCAGGCCCCTGCCTGTAGCAGCACAGACATGAGGGGCTCTGGAGTAATTGCCTCAGGGACCAGACTGCTACCCCAACGAAGATCCTGAAGATATTACTCCCTCTACACAATATCCCCTGCCTTCAGTCGCCTAATCCTCTCCTTTGGTAGAATAACAACAGCAGGGTAGTTGTCCTTCCTTTGGCACTGCCTTGCAACCTATGCCTGCAAACACCTGATTTTCCACCAGAAAGCTTGATCAACTTGTCCAAAAAGCTTCCATCCAATAGACGTGATCCAGTTATCATAACTGCTGCATGCAGGTGACTTCTGTCCTTGTTTCTGTTTTGAGGAAGGCTAGACACTCAGAAGCACAGCATAGCTGAGTCTCTACATTTCCAACATATGTTGATGATGGACTCTGATTGCCTCTAGTATTTGGGTTGTTCTTGCATTTTACGGGCTTTGCATAAATTTCCTTACAGCAAAATGCTGTCTGGGAAATTAAAGGACTGCTCCTTTTCTCTTCCAGATTCAGACCTTGAGTTCTTAGGTTTCATCTTCTTCTCCCTTTGCCCTTAGCAAATCAAGTACATTTTCAATTTTGACAGTAATTTCTCTTCAAAGAAGAAAGTAATTGATCAGGAAGCCATTTGCAAATGTGTCTCAAAGAGAGTGTAATCTGAATAGGAACATCTAACTGCATGGAAGTAGAATAGCAAAAGTTTACTGATAATAATCTTTGTTTCCCCAGGGCCAGTGAGGATGAAGTTTCTTTGTGAGCCAGTCCCCATGCTGGGTGCCGCCACGGGCAGCAGCCAGACATCTCACAGCTGGTGCTCATCTAGAAGGGATTTGACCATTGTTCCAGAAGAGCTGGGAACTCTGGTATCCTTAAGTCACTTGCTAATTCCTCAGCAACCTCCCTCTCACAGTGCATGCATTTTATGGCAGGATCCACACGAGACATGTTTATTTTGCTTTTGCATGATGAAATGCCACTGCAGTGGAAGGGGTACGGTGAGAGGCGTACTCCAGTGTATCCGGAAGGCATCCCAGCACAGCCACAGCTCAACCCCCTGGATGCCAACTGGAGCACAGACAGTGGCTTCTCGCTCTGACAGTGAAAACAGGAGCAGAAAGAGGAACCAAGCTGAACACAGGTGACATGGTCATGGTCAGGAAAGAAAGTTTCAGCGTAAAATTGCAAAAAGCCAATTAAATAAATCCACAGAAGAAAAATCCATGAAGAATTCTTAAGCAGAAAGATACCATGGCTGATTCAGAAGGTCCCTAAGCCATAACCTGCTGAAGGCTAAGGGAATACACTGCATAATTATCATTATAGACCCCCCCTGTTATTATACTCTTTCCCAAGCATCCCCTACTATTATCCACTGCTAGAGATGGGATGCTGGGCTGCGTGGACCTTTCGCCTGGCGCAGTGCAGCTGCTCCTGAGCATTTTGGAGGTAAAAGCATGCACAGTGCTGCTTGGGCTGCGACAGCAGCAATGACATGCTGGTGGTATGGATCCAGGGAATGGAAATGTCACGCTGTCTCTCCTGCACGTCTGCTAGCTAGGCTACAAAGAGAGAGCAGTAATTGGTGTACATTGCTGGAAGATTAATAACTACTTGAAACATCTAATGACATTGAATTTCATGCTATGGTCTGATGGACATAATCTGCCCATGATCCACACAAAAGCTGTTTTATAAATCTGTTAACAGTCATCAGAAGCAGCATTGATAATAAATGCATTATTTTTTAGTATTAATGTATTACAGCACTTTAATCCAAAAGAATTTTCATTTTGTCACTTACAAATGAAATCCTTATCTCTCCTTGCAGTGGTAAAACATCATTTTAGTATGATAGATGTGAAATGTTCTCTGTGTTTTTCTACTTACTGAGGTTTTGTTGCCAAATAGATTACTTATAACACGGTTCCTTCAGATATTACTGAAAAGTATGCAGAAAATATCTGGATTCATATTCAATCACTCAAAATTTTCATTCCATATAAAAGGCTACTTTCACTTTAGGCTTTAAACTTACATACATATTATCAGACCATTCCACAAATTGTGACTTGATCAGGCTGTAAATTATATGCACAGAAACCACGTTTGCTGAATGCCAATGGCTAATATAAATTATTTGAACACTAAGCTCTTCTTCTTTTCTAGCGACAACTCTGGGAATGATGCCACTGCCTATCACCTCTGGGTTTGAACTTGCAATAGGCTGAGGCAAAACCTGATGCACATAGGTCTAAAAGCATCACACAAGACCACCAAGAAAAGACACAGGAAGAAGAACTGAGTCTCTTCTTCCTGTTCAACGCCATGCAATGAGTGACCCCCATAAGCAACCAGAGTGAATCACACGCACTTGGCAGCACAACATCCAGCTTAAAGCAGTTGCCACTGGATTTACTGATTCCTCTAGGACATGAGGAGAGTGTAACTTGTTCCTGTCCTTCATTGCAACTAAGTTTGGTTTGTTGCCTATTTCAGACCGTCTCCTCTGAATAGTGATGCATGAGGCATGAAAAAGCACTCTCACTCGGCAATCAGAAGTCTGTGACTGTAAGGTGTTGGAGGGTAAAGGTCCAGTGGGGGCACGCAGCATCTGCTTCTGTTCTGGCAGGATGCTGCATACAGAGACCAAAGGGACAACATGGTGTAATAGGCAAGATCTGCATTTCCAGGCCCAGAACGAGCTGTGTCAGCCTACATTTGCAGGGGACTCCAGCCTTACGGCTGCAAGTTTGCAGGGGAGTCAGTAAAAGGTGTCCCTGGTTGCAGCAGAGACACTATTATGGTCTTATGTGATGTGACATATTAGCTGACACATTTTATTTGGTATGTCATACTCCCACTTGCAGAGGCTAACAAATGAAATCACAGCTGTCAACCATCCAAATTAAAAATAAATCACTCCACTGACCCTTGAACCCAAGCTGACAAGTCATTCCCCCACCCAACGGCATCGCGTTTGCTCTCAGTTTCCAATCCTCTGCCATCATCTCTGCCTTAATTTATTTTTCAGTTCTGGCCTGACAAAGCCAGCTCTACCCACCTTTAGCTGCCTGGGTGCAGCCTCCGTGCAGTGACCTGCAGCCATGCTGGTGGGGTCAGGGGAGATGGGATGGATGGGACGTGCTGGGACTGGGCTGGGGGACCTTTGCCCATAGTGACTGAGTCTGGGCATGGCTCTTGCTCACTGTGGATGTGCTGTTCAGGCGGCAGTTTGGGGAGGATGAACAAGGGGGCTCATCAGAGCCAGCTGAGCCCCAGCCTAGTGCCTGTGCACCCAGTGGGTCAAGCCCTGCCTGTGTGTCCTCTTCAGGCCACTGGAGAGCACCCTACAGACAGGCCCTGGTGCTCATGGATGACTTCAAACACCTCGGTATCTGCCAGATGGGCACTATGGCTGGGTACAAGCAATCCAGGTGATTTCTAGAGTGTATTAAAGATAATTTCTTGATGCAAGTGATTAATGAAATGACCAGGGCAGATGCTCTGTTGGACCTGCTACTCAAACAAGGAAGAGAACTGTTGGATGATGCAGCCTTGGATACAGTGGCCATGAGAAAATGTGGAGTTCAAGACCCTGAGAGGAATGAGCAAGATAAATAGTGGAAATACAACTGTGGGCTTCAGCAGAAAACGATCTTAGCCTCTTCATGGACCTACTTGGCAGGATCTGATGAGGATATGCCTTTGGCAGGGAGGCAAAGGGTCCCAGGAGAGCTGGCTAACAATCAAGGACAGCCTCCTCAAAGCATGAGAACGGTTCATTCCAATGCACAGAAAGTCAAGCAAGCGTGGCAAAAGGTCAGCATGGATAAATGTGAAGCTCCTGAAACGAGCTCAAACACAACAAAGAAATACACAGAAGGTGGAAACAGGGACAGGCTGCTTGGAAGGAAAATCAAAGACCCCGCCTGTACATACAGGAGTGGAGTCAGGAAAGCCAAAGCTCAGCTGGGGTTGAAGCTAGCAGGGCAGGAGACAGGCAGCAGGACAGGTTTCAGTTACACCCTTAGCAAAGGCAAGGCAAAGGAGAATGTGGGTCCACTGCTCAGCGGGGCCGAGGAGCTAGTGACTAGTGACAGCAAAAGGCTGAGGACTCAATGCCTTCTTTGCCTCAGTTCCCACAGGTAAGGCTTGTCCTCAGGCCTCCCAGGTCCCTGAGCCTTCTAGTAGTCTGTGGGAGAGCAGCAGTACCCAGAGCAGAGGAAGAAAGAGTCACTGATCACGTAGGCCACTTGGATACACCCAAATCTATGGGACTTGCTTGGGCTGTGGTAGTTAGAGCAGAGCCAGCAGGTCCAGAGAAGCGATCCTCTTCAGCACTTGGAGCACCACAACTGGAGTGCTGTGTCCAGTTTTGGGCTCCCTGGTACAAAAAGGATACGGACATACCTGCTGCCTGACAACATGTACACCAAGTTTATTTTTAGTTATCTCACTTTTTTGTTTGCCTTTCTGTCCTGTAGACTGACACTCTGAACCCGCAGTCAGATCTCTCCGTAAACGAAGGCAACTGAGAAGAACCAATGTTTTTGATAAAACTATTTCAGACTATATCCACAGAAGATGATATCATGGTTACAGATGAAAACCCTGAACTGTAGTTTGCCATTTCAGACACATGTTCTGAGTAAGAAAAGAAACTCCTCTATATTTTAATAGTGAAACTCATCAAGAACTCATGTTTCCAAGCTAACTGCTGCTAGGATGTTTAGCAGCATCAAAAAGACCTTCAAATAGACTATTTAGCAAATAGCCTTGCCTATGAGAGCTGAAAGATTTGGCAATGTTTAGTAATTTATGTCCTGCTTTTTTTAGGGGTAGGTAATAAATCAAAGAAGGTATTTTACCTGAAGATACAGAGAGAGAAGGTGCTCTCTGCTCTGCACCTTCATTATTTGTCTTCAGCTTCAAAGTATACAGCCAGTTGAAAGCTCCAAAAGGGACATATAATGATGCCCCGTAATCAGCAGAGTAATCATGAGATGGCTGTGTTATGTTACTCTCTCCAGAATATTAATGGAGTGAGGACGTTGCAGACTGATGTGCAACAAGGGTTTAAAATCCTTCCAAATGGTTTCTTAGTCCATTATTTCTGGTGCCGTGCCACTCTGTTATCAAGGCTGAGAACAGCAGGAGGAAGGCAGCCGCATACTATTTGCAGCCCGTTGAGAAGCTGTGCTGCCTGTATCTCCTCTCTGCTGCATCTCCCTTCTTCAAAGAGCCACACATACAGAATTAAAGTCTGGTGTGTTAAAAAGCAACATGGTTTTGACCTCCAGAACTGATCCTGGACTCGCTTAGGCTTCAGGCTGCCCCGAGAGGTGCCAAGTAGCCAGAGACGTGAACTTCAGCTGCGTGGAGTCACGATGCACGGGCTCTCACCTGCTCTGCTGGCTGCGAGCCTGTGGTCAGCCCTTGCACAAAGCATCCGCACCACCTTCAGAGCAGCCCCTGACAGCCTGGGCCCTGGTGTGCCCACCGGCGCTTGTGCCTCATCTGCCCACCCTGCGTGGACAACAGACTGGGACTGTCCTACGGCCCCCAGCACATAGGGACTTCCCCTCCAGAAACCTGTGGTGCCTCGGGGCTGTGTTTGGCAGGATGCGTGCCCTGAGGTAAGCAGTGTGGATGACGAACAGGTCTGGATTGGCAGATGGGGTCAGACCACACCTACAGGGCTCAGGGTTGTGGGGTACCGTCAGGAAATCTGGGTTCTACAGGATGCACTATCAATAAGGAGGGTGATTCCGTGGACAAATGTCAGGTCAGTGCCTTCTGTTAGGAAGCACAAGTGGTCTCCCAGAAGACATCGGGCAGTTGATGCATTGAGCAGCTACTCACAAACGTCTGCTGGGAGCAGGGGAAACATTTCCAGCACTGGGCTGGACTGGTCAGGGACACAGGAAGGTGGCATGAGACCTGGGAAAGACAACCACTCCTTGGCAAAGTGTCCTCACAGGCCCAGATCCGAACCATGGCCCATTTGGCATTGTTCAGCTGTGCAGCTGGAAATACAACGGAAAAACTACTCACTCTGCTCCTGTCCCTCGTCCAGTAGGAAAAGGATGTACTAATGCTAAGAGCATCAGCTGGATTATCTGTATTGAAAACTTAACTTTCACTAAAGAAAATACTAATTTCAAGTAACTTTACAGGAGATAACAGCTCTCATTTAACAACAGCATACAGAAAGCCATGCTGCAGCCAGGAAGAGCCAGAGACGCGTCTGCAATTCACCCAGCTCTGCCCAGGGCTGCTGCTGTCACCCTGTCTGCAGACGCCAGCGGGCCGTCGATGAGGACAGGCCTCCGTGGTGAGAGCAGGGGAATCAAGGTAAACTCAGATCTCTGTCCTGACTGCTTTTTTTCAGTGGAAGACTATTTTCAAAAACACTATTCAGGAAAATGATTGGTTTATGCTGAAAGTGCTTATTCAAAAGCCACAGCACTCCAGCTGAGCATGTCAAACAAAATACTTCCCGTCACAAATGTTGCTCTCTTATCTTGGCACAGCCATCCAAACACGTGCTAATGCCACCCCATCTATACACCAGTCCCCAATACCACACACTATAATGCCTCACATAGGAAGGGATGCCATGAAATCCTAACAAGAGTGATGCACAAAACATCACAGGAGACTAATCCAACCCAAACCCTGCTCTTAAGAGTCAGCACAACACGACGCCCCAGCAGCATTTCTAGCCTTAGCCAAATGTTTCTATTTTTCAGGTTTTGCCAGGAAATCAAGGTCATCCCTGGACACATCTTGCAAGAAATGTTTTCTATTTCCCCCCTGAAATAATCACAGAAAAAAAATTTTCTTAAAAGTTATTTCTGTAATTTAATTCAAGTTAATTTGTCAGGGAAGAGAGGTTTGTTTCTTCACTGTGTTCCAGTTATTTCATTCAGTGCCATTCTCTAGTTAAGCTGTACTAATAACTCTAACTCCTATGAACTTATTTCTTTCATAAATCAAAACAGGGCTGGTAAGCAGGGTAACACAGACTTGATGGGATAATCTTTGACCTCTTTATCTTCACTATAGAAACATCTCTGACCTGATCTAATTTATTCTCCACAAAGCAATAAAAAATATGAAAAAGAGCAAGTCAAATTGCTGGAGAGACTTCATGTAGCTGAAACCAGCTTCACACACTCCCATTAATTGCATTTTTCTGTCCTAGTCTCTTTGCATGCAATTTTGACTCCCTGACAGGAAGGCATTTGCAAAGGTAAGACAGTACAGAAGACAGAGGTCAATATTGCGGATATTCTTCTAGGCAGCCCTGAAAGTTTTCTAAATTGCATGTGTGTGTGTGTGTCTCTGCGCCACTGGCGCGGGTACTGCTGAGGTTGGGTGCTGTGCTGAAGCCCTGCAGCCCACTGCGCCCACCGGATCCCAGACTCCCTGAACGCTGGAGGTTGGAAAGCACCTCTAGAGGTCACCTGGTCCAACCCCCTGCTCCAGCACCCCCTGCTCTTGATGCAGAGGTGGGAGTAGATGATGCCAAAATAGATTTCACCATCTGAGAGCTCACCTCCCCAGGAGTCCTCCAAGTACTTCCAGGCAACTTCAAACCCTGCCATAGACTTTAAGTGCATAAGGTGAAAGAATGGGAGCAGAGAATCCATCACAACCTACCACACGGTACTTAGGACACTGCAGCTTAGAAGAACGCTTACTGCTTGTGTTGATTTTAAAGCCTGGTCCTTCACAGGATGAACACTGTAATGTTTCTTCCCCAGGTGGAAAAGGCCGGGAGGTCCATTCTGCAGGACTACTCCATGGCATACCCTGCCCGGGGAAAGCGTTTGTATCAGGATCCACACCAGGAGCTGACACATCTTGCCCACCTGCCTTGTGATGCTAACGCAAGTGGAAGAAACAACTATCTCCTGTCCTCTCTAAGGCTGCCTTATTGCCCTTACCGGTATTAGTCCTGCCAGCTGGTGCCTGGCACTGAGCAGGACATGAACTAAAGACTGTTCTCGCCACCTGGTGCTACTGATGGTAATTACAGGAGAGCAGTTCTGGGGTGCCCTAGTCTTCGGCTTCATCTGCCTTCTCAGGGCAGTTGCACGTGGGACTGGACTATTGTAACTGCCATCAGTAGAACTAGATGGAGAAAACGGTCCTGGAACCCTGCTCAGTGCTGCGCAGGCACAATGCTGATAATAACTGTTAGAGTGCAGTCTTTAGAGACGACAGAAAACAGTTGCTGTTTCTCCCATTTGCATCAGCATGGCAAAGCAGATAGGATGGGATGTGTGGCTCGGAGCAGATGCATTCCCCAGGCCGGGTACCTGATCTGTTTTCCTAGGCAAATCTGCTTGTGTGATGGGAGCTTTGTGCCTGCAGGAATAGACCATCTTCTAGATTCAGATACGCTAACTACCTTCCTGCCATTACAGAGTGCTTTTGCTGGCACTTTGCGTGTGTCTATGTGCCCACCATGTGCGACTTCATCCAGCTTCTTAAGAAGAAATAACTTCAAAGCCCCTCAAAACTAGCAGAAAACCTCCCACTAATACGAACAGGCTCTGCATCAAGGCTCCGGTAGGATTCTGAATCGCTCTGGGACCACAGGCCAACACACATCTAAAGCTCCTGGCTCTCTGTACCACACAAAAACAATGTTCCAGTGTTCCAGCATGACATAGGCTCAGTGCAGGAGTTGTTAGTTAGCTATATAGCAGCGACTGCTAAGCCTTGGACTGTTTCTCAATTTACTCCCGAAATGGGGCAAATTATAGCATACAGGGATATAATTATTTGTATTTAAGTAGCCACTCTCCTTCTGTCTAGGTACAGAACTAGATGATCGTTGTAGGTCCCTTCCAATTGAAAAAATTCTCCTTTCTCTTCTCTTCTCTTCTCTTCTCTTCTCTTCTCTTCTCTTCTCTTCTCTTCTCTTCTCTTCCCTTCCCTTCCCTT
>JAVKLA010000040.1:21294547-21306313 GCA_034782735.1 Sagittarius serpentarius
TGTCATTTTTTCTTGTTATTAGTGTCATTGTTAGTTTCTTCCTTTCCATTCTATTAAACTGTTCTTATCTCAACCCATGAGCTTTACTTTTTTTTTTTTTCCAATTCTCTCCCCCATCCCACTGGGTCGGGGGGGAGTGAGCGAGCGGCTGCGTGGTGCTGAGTTGCTGGCTGGGGTTAAACCACGACACAAAATCATTCCTCTTTTCCCAGGCAACACGGATCTCACTGAGACAGAAATGACTGTCCATTCACAGTTTAGTTATCACAGGCTTTTTATGATCATTGTGCTGCTTTCTGATCCTTGCGCTATCATGAGTTTTAGTGCCAGTCCAAATTAAATTCATTTTACAATATGTATTTATTTTCCTACTTCTTAACGGAACAATTTGGAAACCTACCAGACACTTCAAACAACAATACTATTTTTTCTTTATGGCAACAAAATGGGTTCTTTGCCTTTCTTTTCTCAGGGAGAGCAGTCAGCATGGGCAGCACCCCAGCTTGCACAAGGATGTATTGTTTTACATACTGATTGCACACAAAACTCTTCAGCAGTTTAGCACTTCCAAACTGTCATTTTGTCACACTACTGTCTGTTAATTACGTTTATAATTCCTTATACATAGGGGATAAAAATTGAATATCAAGCGAAATTTACTTTGTCTGCCATGTAGTGGGCAAAAAAAGTTTGCTTTTCTTACTGTAATTTCATGACACACAGCATGAGCTGGTAAAAAACCCCTCAGTAATGTTACTTATCACTAACATGGAGTGCTGGACTCTTCCTTTAATCTTTGGTATGACCAAAACTGTGGAAAGGCTCCAGAATGGATGGCTGGGAACACAGGGTCGTTGTGCCTGGAAGAGCACGAATGTTGCTTCCAGACTGAACAGTTTTCGCATTGCTCTCCCTTCGCTCTTCTCTCTCCACACCCTAAGTATACCCATGTCTCTTCTTTCATAAAAAGTGCTTTTACAGCTGTTTCCCAGTCTTAAGTGATAAATGCACTTGTGGTACTCTGACCACTTCCTACAGATATCCCAAATGATTTGGGGAGAGAGAATACACTGAGATGAGAAGAACGTAGGGAGGAAACAATCTCCTTATCATGCCAGATATCGCTAAGAGTAGAGACCTTGGGAAAAAAGGTATCATTAATGCAGCTTAGGTGATGTTGTTTTTGCAGGTGTGCCAGCATCAGGGGAATACACTACAATGAAGGTTGGTTTTCTCTGCTGAGGAAAGAATAGGAAGAGTTGACAGGAGATCTTCTGGAAATTCAAATCAGTCCCTTCCCCTTTTGTTTAAAAATGGCTGCGTCCTCAGGAGTGGCGCATAGCCTGGTATGGTTCAAACGAGGCTCTGCCACTGCCACTCTGGCAGCCTAAGTGCATAAAGACAAAGGAAGAAACTTGTCCCACCATCATTATTTCACTCCAAAGCATGTTTACTGTCACCACAGTGACGATTCAGTTCTGAGTTCTGGGGCACTGAAGGCTGCAAACACACCAACAAAGACAGTCTCAATGAACAAGAGAGTAAGGAAAGTGATTCTTGCATTCATTTTGCAGAGAGGACTAATGCAGAAAGCAAGGAATCGTCCAAAAGACACTTGCTTTCATGCATTAGGTTACTGCCTCTGCCTTACAGGATTGCTGACATGCATAGAGCATGTACCAAACTGCCTGTCCGCTCTCACATAGAGTCCTGCCAGTGCAGGGAGCTGAGTCCAAGATTCAGACATCCTACAACTGCCCTGACGACCGTCCCATCCTCCCCCTGCTCCCAGGCTGCTCCGCTCCTGAGGACACAGAGCCACTTCTAAAAAAATGTGAAGGGGCTGTTTTAAATTTCCTATCTAATCTCTTGGGGAAAAAAAAAAAAAACAAGTCAGAAAACATTCCCTATAGGCCCAGAAATTCTGCTGGGGCAGAGAGATGTCTCTCAAAACACCAGTCAGTCCTTGTGCGATGACACCCAGGACAGAAGAGCTGCTGCAGCTGGATGAACTGGGACCTGCCCTGAAGTGCTGGGAAGGCCAGGCAGCTGCAGTTTCCCTCTCCACGTTTCCCCCGTGGCACTCTCAGACTCTCACTCGGACACATGCCAGAGGACAGTGAGGACATGGGTCCCAAGCAGCCACCAGCCACTGGTACAAAACAGGGTTTGTCACCTCGATCTTCCAGCCACCAGATCTCATGAGTATGTTGTTGTCAGAACAGTCCCTGGCAGCTCCCTTTCTACGATGGGTCTTAAATAGCTATGTTATTTAGCAAGGCAAGCTTTAGCTTACAGCAGAATTAATGTGAGGCAGTCATGAAGATATCCTTAGGAGAATCAGCAACATTCACGACAGTGTTAAATCCTGCTGTCAGTGCACTGTGAAATAAGATAAGAATAGACTGAATCTGGTGGCAGCCAGCACTGCCTGTGTGAAGCAGTCCTGCCTGCATCCTGCATTTTGAGGCTGGTAAGAGAACAAGATGGCATATTTCTGCTTTCTCAGCTCCGTTTCTACTGCTCTTTGTGTTTAAAAGGAATACTGCGAGTGAAAGGTGAGGTAAATTGAGATTTCAGGGGTTTACAAAGCAGTAATTTCAGAGAAAAGCATGTATCATGAAGTTGCAATGTTCTGAAATCCTTCACGGCTGTGAAGGAAGGTAGCTGTTGCCCAATCTAACTCATAAACCTAAGGAAAGAGATCTTACAAGGGATGCCTTCCTCTCAGTAGGAAAACATAGATTTGATCTGTCAGCATCTTTATCAATCAAATTATAGTTCATGCCTTAATTTTGCCAGAAGGGATCACTCTGAGTCACTGAAAGGGTACCAGCAGGGAAGATTTAAGCATTTGTCAAAATGAAGGCCTTCTCTTTATTGCAAAAAGACATCACTAAAGAATAAAACCACTTCCAAAAAAAGGATCATTCATCACTTCCTAAAGTAGAAACCTTCAATTCTGCAGCATCTAAAAGACTAAAATTTCAGAAGCTAGAGAATAATTAAATAACTTTCTGTCGTTAGCGTAGCATTTGAATTCCGGTCCTTTCCTTTTTTTTGATTATCTACTCATAGGCAGAGCTGATTTTGTCTAGTAAGAGGGTGAGAATCAGGAATATGCCAAAAAAAACAAGCCAACCCCACCACGGATCAGTTCAAAAGGCCTGGAACACCATTCCAAGCTACTCAGCAAGGGATTTACCCAGGACCCAAAGTGTATCCTTTGCATGCTCACCCTTACCTGAACTTCAGAAGAGCACTGTGCCATGGCCACTCACCTTACAGATCACGTTTTGCCTGCTTCAGAGCGTACAACCTCAGCCTGTTCTGTAGTTCAGATAATCACTGCTTTGTTCTATCTCACAGAATAAACCCCAAATTAAACTAATAACCACTACGATGTTGTTCTGAAAAGTACAAGAAATGCCAAAGATCCATAATATATCTGGCTCTAGCAAGGTTTTCATAATTGAACAATATTCAGAATGTCTCTTTTCTGCATTTACACAGAAAGACTCAAATGTTACAAAAATCTAGTTTATGCAGAGTAACTCCATAGTAAACAATGCAACAACAAAAATCTTATTCGGTATTAATCCCATTCATTAAAAGCACTGCACAAGCAAAGGCTTTGTCCCAAACATCTTTCAATTGTGCCCATTTTGCAAATATCTTGGGCTTCAATTCAGTAAAAAATAAAATAAGACTAAAGCACACAGATAGATCGCCATGTCATTATTTCTGTCATTATTAAGGTAGAAAATTGACACCCTTAGCTTACTTGGAGCACCAAGACCAATGACCAGTAAACCGTGTGAGCCATTAATAATTCACAAATCCTTTCCAGGGGTTTTTGCCAGTTCTCTTGCAACCAACCAAAACATTGCAGGATGGTGATAAAGATGCATCATCTCTGTTGTTAAGATATGAGCCTTATCTGCCCAGCCAGCTCATTGTTTGAAAGTAATCATTACCTCATGGATGGTTTGTATTCCTAGTGTCTGCTCTAGGAGCACTCTGTTATTCAGATGCACACTCTGAAGTTTGAAAATTAGCTACCACTGAGCTTCACAGGTACATACAGCCCAAGCAAGCTAAAGCAGAACAGGCAGTCCTGTTCAGTATCTTCTGAGTATTTCAGGAGCGCAAGTAGATGAAAACATCATAAAAACCAGAGAGGACTTTGGAATGAGACAAGAAACAGAGAACACAAGAAACCAGGAACAGGAGAGAAGATTGTTGTAGAAACCCTGGCTCCGGTGACATCAGCAGAGGGTTTGTTACTGGGCCAGCCAGCATGACCAGTTAGACTGCTACTGATCAGTGGCCCCAGAATCAGGCTTAAAGAGTTACTCTGCCCTGTGACTGTCATAGAGATCTTCAGCACAGAGCTAAGTGCCCATGCTCTCAGGATTGCCTCAGATCAGGGAGCCTTTTTTGCACAAAATTGAGACCCTGTAGGGAGTGGTTTCTGCATGACCTCTCTGCCCCAAGATGTCTTCACAAGGACTGATAGTAGATGCAGCAGATCTTATGCACCATCCCTTTTACATGGCTCAGTCTTGCACAAGGGCCTCCTCCTCCCATTCAACTGTTGGAGAGACATGGAAAGGAACACAATGTCATTAAACACAATTAATATCTATATTGTAATAAACTGTTATGCAGTAGCTCACTGTACAATCCAGCCCTAAAAAGAAGGTTGACATATGACATTTGCTGTATGATACTGTCCCAAAACCCTACGTAAGTTGGGCTCTGTGAGTAGAGATCTATGTTAATGACACTTTCTTGACAGCGTACATTTTCCGTCTATGCTTTCCAGTTTTAATATAGCATTGTATTACCAAAGCCCTTCCTAGCATTTGGGGGACATGGGACTTGTCTAGAAGGTGTAAAAATACTACTTAGGTATTTAGAAAAATCCAGACTAGTTCTGAACAAACTTCTCAGCAGAGCAAATTAGCCCCAAAAGGCCTGAGTGCTAACACAGATATCTTGTAATGGCACCTGAGTTCTCTCATGCACAGCAAGCAAGTATCAGCCTGACACTGAACTGCATTCCTACACCAACGCTTCCTCCTTCCTACCTGCTCTGAAAATGTATTTATTTCATCTGAGCTCCTCCTGGCTGGGAGCAGGAACAAAGAGGAGGGATATTTTTGTGGTACTACTGCTTCTTTTGGAAATTTAATCATTTTAGAAAAAGATTAAAGAGTGTTTTAATCAACTTCACACAGACAACAGATGTTGGCTTTAATACAAATGAGTTGGGAAAGAGAAGGGAATAACAAGACTTAATTAGAGGATGCTGAGCAACGAAAGAAAGTCCAGAAATCTGACATTTCCTCACAGTTAGTTTACAGATTAGCATCCCCTCAGGACAGGTGGATACTCTTTCTTTACTTGTTTTTAATAAAGACAGTATCACATTGGTATTACCACTACTGAAAGCACAGATCGTTAGCTCCGTATTTTAGTAGTATAAACACAGCCGACAAAACCATCACTCCAGCTCCTAGGAGCATCTCTTCTTAAAGCCAAGCACAGCACCAGCAGTGTGCATGTCTTCCGAAGCCAAGTGCAGTGTTTGCAGTGTCCGGGTGCAAAGTTCACTGCAGTGACAGTAAAGGAAGCACAAGTTGCTCATGCCAGGGTGGCAGGTGAAAGGGAACTTTGGTTCTGGTACTTTGGGGAGCAAGGTGATGGGTAATCAGCAGAGAGAAGAAATACTGCCAAATGAATGACAGAACATGGACTGACTGTCTTTTTTCTCTAGCAACAGCAATAGACCCTATTCTAGGTCTCTGAATGACCTCCCCTAGTACAGCGACTCCCACGCACGAATAGTGAAGAAGGATCAGTAATAGGCATCACTGAAATTGCAGGCCATGCACAAGTCATTCTCTGCTTAAACTGTAGTAGCTGCAGTAGTGCAGAGCGCTCTCCTCTAACATGAAGCAGCAGTCCATCACAAAATACTGGTATGGGAAAATGCTCACAATGAAAGTAAAATAACATCCAGAAGCATCAGATATAAAACCAATACGGAAAGCTAAACTTACCACTCGTGCTTCTAAAACACATGGACTTGGAATAGAAGACAGAATGACTGTAAAATATTGTATGTAGAATCATGGAAGGGGAGGTGCTAAGAAGTAACTCAGAACTATTCAACCCCGCAGTGACAGGTGGCTTTTCCCACAGTCAGGCAGGACAGCGTGGGATGCCAAAGCTTGCACCGAAGAACCCTTTTGCTTTGTTAAGCCCATTACTTAAGCAGAGTGACCTGGCATAGCGGGTAACTATCCATGAATAACAGGCCAGAGGCACACAGGGACTCACACAGAAGGACTATGAAGGTATAACCTAAGGGAATCTCTCACTAGTGGACACCCACGTCCTTTTGTGTCCCACTCTGACAAAGACATCCAAAGTTGAATGATGCTTTGAAAATCCAGGCTCTGATGCTGCATGGCATTATGTGGCTGGTGACATCAATGTCACTGAAGTAATCAGAGCTAAGAGCCTTCTGAAAGTGCTTTGCTAAATGAAGGCTATAAACTGAGATGGGGGGAGGCAGGGGAGAAGGTAGCGCTGCAGGAATGAGAATAAGGCCTCACATGGAAGAAATCTCGCTGGGGAGGTCCCAGTTTGGCCATAAGCATAGCACTCGCTCTGTGCACAATGTTTACCTCTAACCAGACAGGGATGTTTTCCATCATCAGGACCAAACACCAGAGGGTGGCTACAACAGCAGTCTCTGACAATCACAGTTAAATGGAACTTAGTTCCCTGAAACATGAGAGTTACAAAGACCTGAACAGTTTCACCCCTCCTGCCCTAGGGAACTATGTCACTGACCAGCAGCAGCCCTGACTCGGAAATCCTCCACGCCTTCTGCTGAGCCTCCCTGCCCACCAGTGAGCTGCTCGCTTCATCGCCACGAGAAACTGTCACGTGCAAACCAGTGCATGGCCCTCGTGGGTAACACCACCAGCTCCAGCTGACCTGCTAGGTCCTTGCAGCCTGCTAGGGGTGTTTGAGGGGACACCGAGCTGTACCTGGAACTGGCCGTATCACAGTCACAGCGCTGCTACCACTGACCACAGCTCTGAAGCAATACAACCCAAGACTGGAATGAAGACATCCAAAGGGACACCAGAGCAAGAGGTACCAAGTAGCCATAGCAACCCATAGTGGCTATCTATTTTCCTTCTTACTGTATTAGTGCTTTTCTCTTACATTACTGATTTTCTATCATACTGTATAAGCCGCAGGCCCAAATGATCTCCAGCCAGCTGAGATGCTAATGTTCTTTGAAGATAATTTTATTAACATGTTTTCTTCTCGTCATCTTAAAAGTGCTGCAGTGAACTTGGATTTTGTCTAAATAGGAGAGAGAAAGAAAGGAGAACGATGCCACCAGTGCTTAGTCTCCAGCAGGCTGGTATAACCATTTATGTATGTTCTTCTCATTCACTAGTCTTAGTGAAAAAGACTGGCAGCTTCGTTTTGCCGGGATTCCTGTGACTAGGAGAGCTGGGCAGCGCGCAGGCAACTGCTGCTTTGGCATTTGTGCGCAGCCCCTCGACTGCAGGCAGCTACAGGCGCTTCCTCTGCACTGTGACCAGCTAGTGGTCCTCTCAGAGACAGCAGAAACGATGGTGGAAAGATTGCACCTGGTCGTGGCGCAGGAGGACAGAGGAGCTCCTTTGGGAAAATCAAGGAAGTACTGCAGGACTCGGCCTCTACATCTCAGAGACGCCACGGAGGCAGACAGCTCTTCCTAAGCTTCACCCACAGGACTGCCCGGCTCTCTCCTCCTATTCTACTTCTGGAATACGAAGGGCTTATTGTAGAAAGGTCAGCCTTGATCTGTGGTCCAAACAGATTAATTCAGGGTAAAATTAGGACAAGAGGAAAGTCATACAACTGACACTAAATTTCATCATAAATGGACTGATGAACCTCACCTTCACAAAAGAAGAGGCAGGTCGTTGCTGTCAGAACTGGCTGCCTCCTACAGAATCTTAATGACTTATTTATTTATTTATTTATTTATATTCTTGTTAGTATGTGAGGAAGAGGGTACAGAGTGAAGAAAGCAAGATAAATTTATTTTAAATTTACAATAATGCATACTCCCTGTCACGCTGCATTAAAGTTCTGCCAGGTGAGGTGGGCTGACCCTGGCTGGACGCCAGGTGCCCACCAAAGCCGCTCTATCACTGACCCCCTCAGCTGGGCAGGGGAGAGAAAATAGAACGGAAGGCTCGTGGGTCGAGATAAGGACAGGGAGAGATCACTCGCCAATTACCATCACAGGCACAACAGACTCGACTTGGGGAAAAAATAATTTAATTTATTACCAATCGGTTCAGAGTAGGATAATGAGAAATAAAACCAAATCTTAAATAAATGTTAACTAGAAAGGAAACCCTCCTGCTTCAGAGTAGATTTGGGCTACATAGGTTTTGGCAAAGAAATTGTCACCTCTCTACTACAGGAAGGTAAATTTTGCGTGAAGAAAAACAACAGTGCTGGTTAATGAACAAGACGTGCAAGTGTGATGATCCCATGAAACCTGTGAGAACACGTCTGAATCAAACATCACCGCGTGAGGCCATGGCTGGTGCACGTCAGAGAGACAAGGTGTTCTGAGACCTTCATCAAGCAAAACCTCAAAGCAAGACATAGGAGGAGAAGACCATTTTATCACACGCTGCCTAGAACAGCACTGGATAACATTTTCTAGAGGAGAAAGTTAGCTAACATCATCTCCTGAAAGGGGCCATTAATTAGGTTTGGGAGCTTGTAACTGCCTTCTAACTCTACAGCTTTAGGGGAGCAGCAGCCTTAAACTTCCTTAAATTGTAACATGGGGGCACATGAGGGAAAAGGTTAATATCTACCACTATAGAATCACAATGTTGGTGTCACTGAAAGGATGCATGACTGCTATCTACAGAATTTTAATTCCTTCAGATACTTTATTACTGATAGTTTTTCTGTGCAGTACCAATGGCAAGCCATCTCTGTGACTCCGGGACTCCCAAAAAACCCAAACACAAACATATTTACATTTCCTCCAGATAGCTGCTTCATGCAAAATAAATTGCCAAAGAGTATATTAATGCATTCATTTTAAAAAGGCTTGTTTGCACTGTTTCCTTGAAGGAATTTGAATATGTTCTATCTCCCTTCCCTTTAAATGGCACTTTGGAATTAGTATGCCATTGCACGGATCAAGGCCATTTGCACTAATATAAAATATTCAATTAATAAGACTGGAATATTTAATCATGACATTGAAATGCTAAGGACTGCATTAACATTTATTATTCTCTATAAAGGAAGGATTTCCAGCCCTCTGCCTGCAACTGTTCTATAATAGCTCTTTGGAGCTTGATGTGGGTTTTTGGTCTCTTTCCTAAACCAATGCTAAAAGGCAGTATTAATGCAGATTAAGCTAAATTTCATAACCACTAGAGTAACACTCCAAGAGAGAGTGAAATTACTAGCTCCTGATTTAAAAAACTGGGAGAAACATTTTTCTTTCCATTTCCAATTAGCAGAGATTAGATGGCAGAGAATTATGCAGGCAAGTGTTTCCATTACTGGCTTAGGCCGTGATGAAGAGGTATGAGATGCCAAGTGCTGCACATCTCAGTCGGAGCAGGAATGTACCAGAGAGACTGGTAACTCCAGAGGGAGATGGCCATTTGGACACAACTAAATGAGTTCTTCTTCAGGGTTTCAAATATTTACATCACCTTCAGCCACTTGGTGTAACAGTTTCCTGCCTTTCATCATGGACTTCAGGTGAAAAACAATAGTGGCATACAGATTCTTCATAGATACACAATTGCTTAATGATCTCACATACCTGTTCCAAGTAGCCAAATAATTAGATGCTATCCATTAGGGAAGATACATGTCAAAGATGAACCTGCCCCACCCTCATGGTTTAAGTCACCAAACAGAAGACATCAACACAGCAAGTATTTTCATTTGTGTAATACAAAGAGTTGTCTGCCAAAAATCAAGGGATGCAGCCCTACCTAGTGCGGGTAATTGCCCTGCATGGATAATGGGAAGGCAGGTTTATCCACCTCCTCCCCCATTCCTAACCCACTCTCCCATGGCATGAACCTTTTCCCACAAAAGCTCCTGCTTCTGCCTTGGAGGTTGGCTGGGTGACACAAGGACACGGGCTAGCCAAGGACTCACTTTCAAAGAACAGAATAATCAAAGCGATTTGTGTTACCTAAGATACAGGTTACATGTGGAAATCTTAACATTATCCCCAAACCCATCCAGTTTTATTTTGTTGGCTCTGGAGAGTTCCAACTTCTGCTGGGGCTGTGTAAGGTTCTTGTAAGGACGCTCACTGCCTCAGAGGAAGGTCCCACCACCTCCTAGGATTGGGCCCAAGCATTGAAGCAAAGCCCATGGTCAAGCCACCTTGTCTGGACCCTGCATTGATACCCTATTTGACATGTGCATAAAAACGATGAAGAACACAACCCACACATGAGAAAATTACAGAGGTCGTTCTGACTGTGAAAGCAGCTTCAGAGCCCAGTTCCTCTCCTTCATTTTGGAAAGAAGATTCTCCTAGATAATGGGCCTGGAAATGTGGTTTCCCTCTTTATAGGCAAATATTAATATATTATTACTTAGGTACCATTAAATGTCTTTCCCAAAGAACTTCAACTCTGGGCTGTTCCTGTACTAGATATACTAGTGAATAGAAGGTTGGAAGACCAAAGGAGCAAAATAAAACACACACACACACACACGCCTGTGGGACTTCATTTTAAATAAAGCTATGCTGAGCCCCTGACAGCAGTTACCCGAGAAGGTAACTTGATTCCTTCATCTAACTTTATTAAGCCATCTGTACAGTATTTAGGAGTTTTCTTTTTGACTGATGGCAAAACTGACTTTAGATCTACACAGCTGGACTGCACAGAGTTTCTCCTGCATTGCAACAGAGTGAAAATCGAACACTGAAAGAGGCTTTCTAGAGAGGTGGTCGATGCCCCAAGCCTGTCAGTGTTTAAGAGGCATTTGGACAATGCCCTTAACAACATGCTTTAATTTTTGGACAGCCCTCAAGTGGTCAGGCAGTTGGACTAGATGATCGTTGTAGGTAGGTCCCTTCCAACTGAAATTGTCTATTCTATTATATTCAGTTAGAAGTAAAAGAATATTACAGGTGACTTTAAATTACCTTTTTTAGAACAAAAAACAGATCTTGCTAGTAACAGTAGGGCCCAGATAGCGCACTCAGTATGTATCTTCACCAAAGAATCACTGAAGTAAAAATTAGCAATAATATTTCAACCTTGGTCTTGATAAAAAAAAGGTTTGAGACAAGTGAAGAATCATGGGCTTCATTCTAATGAAAAGGTCTGTAAATACAGCTCTTGATTTCACAAGTTCCTTTGTGAAGGAGCAAACTGGACTGAGGAGTTCATACCCATTAGTGAGATGAAAGCCTTAAGATGCTAGAACTCCTAATCCAGCAAGACGAAAAAACAAGTGGGGCTATTTTTATGAACCAGCCTCTTCAAAAAGGGTATTAGGAACACAGCATCTACAATTGCTGCTTTGAAAATTGGTGGAAAATACATGGACCACCTGACAGCTTAGAGGGCTGTCGTGGTTTAACCCCAGCCAGCAACTCAGCACCACGCAGCCGCTCACTCACTCCCCCCCGACCCAGTGGGATGGGGGAGAGAATCGGGAAAAAAA
>JAVKLA010000040.1:21306413-21320653 GCA_034782735.1 Sagittarius serpentarius
CGTACTGAACTGAAAACACAGCGCTGTACCAGCTACTAGGAAGACAATTAACTCTATCCCAGCCGAAACCAGGACAAGGGCATATAGGGAAATATATGGGAATGTCAGAACTGTCAGAAATGAAGTTGGTTAAGACCCTGCAAATGACAGAAAACCAGCAGCAAACACATCAGACGAAGCATGGAACTAACCTAAAATGGGGAAATTCTCACGGCCAGCCCTGGCCATGCTAACATATTGATGCCAGGCTTGATGTTTTAAACCGAATGCTTTAGCAGGATTTATTAGCT
This sequence comes from Sagittarius serpentarius, assembly GCA_034782735.1. NCBI lineage: Eukaryota > Metazoa > Chordata > Aves > Accipitriformes > Sagittariidae > Sagittarius > Sagittarius serpentarius. The sequence goes on from JAVKLA010000040.1 coordinate 21,306,704, forward strand.
TTGGGAGCAGTGCCACTCTGCATCTGTCCCCAGGCCAGCAAGAGCCCTGCTGGATAAGAGATTTCTGCACCAAGCTCACAGCACAACCCAAGTAGACCCTCAAAGAGCTTGGCTTATTTCAGTCTGAAAAAACCAAAAAAAGGTTGTAAGAGGGAATTCTTCCTCAGTGTATGCAAGGATAGAAACATCAGGGAGGAAGAAGAGATGTTAAAACTAAAAGGCAAAAATGCTTGCACAACAGTAAATGGTATAAAATAGTCATAAATCTGGGCTGTAAATCTTGACGGCAGTGAAATTCTGAGACAGCCTCTCAGCAGTAGTGGTAGAAGCAAAAACCCTTCTGCCTTGCTTTAAGATGCAGTTTGCTCAGCCCGCAAGGATAATTATGAGAGGGGCTGTTAAAACGGTTGGCCAGGATGTGCAAACCAGAGCTATCTTACATCAGCACTAGTATCAGAGAGGTCCCCACCTGGATGTCAGTTCAGTATGTGGTTACCTGTATGTTTACAGGCAGTCCCAGTGTAGCAAAATCGCTCATACAGTTAAAGTCAAGCACCTGCTGAAGCCAGATTTATGCCACCATGCATAACTCAACCGGTAATTCAAGCTTACTGTCAGGAGTTTGAGGCCAAGAGGTTGGCTGTTTTTTGGATCACCAAACAGCTCCCTGCACTTCTACTTCAGTTTTATGGTCTGAATGGAGTTATTGATTGGAAAGGTTTCTCCACTGCCTCCCACTTTCACGCCAAGCAACCCCAAACATTTATCAGCAATTTTATTCTGGAAAAGGCATGAAAGAACTAAAATTCAGTAGAAAAGCAGTTACATGGGGAAAAGGGAGTCAAGAGAGAGACACCTTGTTGTCCTGGCCCTGCCTGGCAGGCACTTGGCAGAGAAGGACCTGGGGGTCCTGGTGTGCAACAACTTGAACACGACCCAGCAGCGTGGCAAACACAGGCCCCAGCCTCCTGGGCTGCATCAGGCAAAAGCTGCCAGCACGTCAAAGAAGGGGACTTACATGGAGAGAGTCCAGCAAAGGCCCACAAAGATGATGAAGGGACTGAAGCATCTCTCATACGCGGAGAGGCTGAGAGCGCTGGGATTGTTCAGCCTGGAGAAGAGGAGGCTCGGGGGGGATCTCATCAATGTATATGAATACCTGAAGGGAGGCTGTAAAGGAGACACGGCCAAGCTCTTCTCAGTGGCACCCAGGGAAAGGACAAGAGACAACAGGCACAAATTGAAATACACTGAATGTCATCTAAACATAAGAAAAAGCTTTTTTAGAGCGAGGGTGATTGAACACTGGAACAGGTCGCCTGGACGGATTTTGGAACATCCACCCGCAGAGACAGCGAAAACCCAGCCGGACACAACCCAGAGCCACCTCTTCAAACTGACCCTGCTTTGAGCAGGGAGTATCTGCAGGCATCCCTCCCACCTCAGCCACTCCGATTTATCCAGGGCACGGCTCTAATGCACGCTAGCAACTGCACCAGGCTGGATTGCCTGAGCGAGGCATCCCGGAAACACGCTGTAGTTGCTCGGAAAAGTTCATCTTCCTGCATGGAGATGCTGCACAGCTTTTTGCAGGACATTGAGAAAATGGGAAATGTGGAAACCTTGAGCGTGATTTGGACCTAAACTGCATTGTACGAGCTCTCAGACCTGAAAGATGTTCTTTCCCAGGCAGATGCCTAAGCAAGGCAGTGCATTTGGCAAACATCCAAAGGACTTGTAAAATGATGTACTGAAAAAATGGCAACACCAATTTTATATTGTTTTAAGTGCTCACCAATGAATAATCTGCAGGTAGACAACATCTACTTTGCTAATGGCTTTATAATTTGTGTTGTGCTAAGAGCAAGCATTAGCACGGCTAAAGATTCCTGCATTCTGCTAAATCAAAATGTCTCTTAAGTGACAAAAATAGAAAGCAGCACTGAAGAACTTATCCCTCAGACAAAACAGACACTGCTTTCCATTTTCAAATACACAATGCATACGTATTTTAACATTTACAGTCAACATCCATAAATATCAATGCTACTGCAATTTGGTATTATTTAAAAGCAGCTACATAGACTTTACAGGCACTAGACTGGCCAAGCACTTTGCCTTTATTTTTAAATTGTTTAAATTGTTCTAAATTGTTCTAAATTGTTCAGCACATGCCTTTGGCACGTGTCCCTGGGGGTCAGCCTGGAATAGTATCTGAGGAAGGGGAATTTCTCCATCCTTCCTGTGCAGCAAATCACGAAGACCCATGGCTCTGGGAGCTCCTGCGAGCACCAGGCACCAGCAGAGGACAGCAAAGGCGGTGGCCAGGCTGAATGCACCCACTGCAGGCCATGCTAGGGTCACTGATGAGAAGCTGTTAGTACTCCTCAGCTAAGGGAGATTCACTTGCTGGTTATAGGGGAAGGGGACACACACTCCAACTTGTCCAGTGCCAAGGTGAAACCTGCCTCATGGAATACAGGAGTCACACAGTCTGTTCTGCGTCTTCTTTCCAGGCCAATGTAAAGCTTTTTCTGTGCCCAGGGCTTCCACGCCACAGCCCATGCCCACTAAATGGCTCACTGCCCCACCAGCAGCAACACCAAGCCTGTTTACTCCAGCAATCAGCATTACATGCTATAGGCTGTTTATTCCCTGGACCTTACTAGTTTACCCGCAATCATGCAAACATGCTTTTGGATTTCTTTTTTTTTCAGCAGTGCCTGTCAGGGCCACTTTGGCCTCTAGCTCCAGGGTGCTATGCTGCTCCACACCTCCCAAACTTGGGCACTTCCTCTGCTCCCACCCTGGTCTCACGTGCTTCCCGCTGTGTCCACTCTCAGCCCTTTTCCTAACTCTCGCTGCCTCCCCTGGGCATATCACTGCCCACAGAGAGATGCAGGTACAGAGAGATGAGGTGCTTGATGCGTCTCTGAGGCAGCAGCAGGTGAAATGCCAAGTCCCATGGGGCTTTCACAGTTGTAGGAAAAGCCTGATCCATTAGAGAGGGTTCATCAAAGAGCCAGGAGAATGATTAAAGAATTTGGAAGTTGGCCTTCGAGTAGGAGACTTCAGGAGCTGACCTATTCAGCCTATCAAAGAAGATTAAGGAAAGACCTGATCACAGTCTATACAAATCAGCACGTGAACAAAAACTGCAGAGCAAACTCTCCCACATAACAGGGTAGAGAAGGACCATCACCTACGTTGGATGGACAATCAGATCTCCTGACAGGAACTGTCCCTTTCTGCCCTCACAATCCATGTAAAAACACAGCCCATTTTTTTAATGCTCCTTAACATTCAAAGCCTGAAGGCTGGTATTAGACAACTTCAGGACATAAGTAACAGGAAAATTTTACTGGGGGAGGCAAATAGTTGCTGGAGCAGCAGAACCATGGATGTGATGGAGTCAAGAACATGACCACTGTCCTGCAGGTTGAACCTTGGCCACCCTTGTCCCCAAGCTCTGCTCTGACAGCAGTGAGGGGAAATACTCTCTGTGGGGGTAGTGAACTGGGCCACTCTGTTGTCCACCCTCCCACAACCCCCAGCACCCACCACCACTGTACCAGGGATGTCAGCAGGTTGGTCCTGATGACTCCTCTTTGGACTGCTGTCAGGGTGATTTTAGATTGATCGGATGAATTTTTAAATGGATAAAGTGGAACAGAGGAATAGACTTCATTACACAAGAGACTGGACCATGTGATCTCAGTCACCCCTCTCTGCCCTCATCAGCAGTGAAAAATACAGCTTTGTGGTAAGTGCTTCTCAATGACACTGCAAAGCGATTCCACACGGCTCCCAGGCAGAAGCGAAGTGAACACAGCAATGTTGTTATGCAGCTCACACGCAAGATGTTTCTCTGAAAGCACCTCACACCTGAAACCTCTTCTTGGTAGGTATTTCTCAAGTGAAAAGAACAGATTTAAAAACACATAAAACGATGCCATAACCATAATTTTCTGAGATTTCTGTAGTCTAACTAGTGCCCTGGACTAGATTGCTAGTGAAAACAGAAATACACTTCAGGACTGGTTCTGGACAGGTAAATGGGTTTGTGCCCTGAGACCGTACCAAGGAAGCATCGCTGCACGCCGCCCTTGGTGCGCATTCTTTACCTGAGCATCTGCTAACAGCTATAGTCAGAGCAAGGGCACTGCCCTACACGGACCTCTGCACTGACCCACAGTGAGGCCGCTGTGTCCCTCTTAAAATATTGGCCTAAGGCCTCCAGCTCTGTCACAGTCTCAGATCAGTCACTCAAACTGACCTGTAAGATGGGGTCAGTATGTTTCTTCTCCTCTTTGATTCAACCAGGCTGGAAACCCTTTGGACCAGGAACTGACTTACTGATCTTTGTTCAGCATTTAGGACAAATCACCTTTAGTACAAAAGAACACAAGAATCAAAGGTTTGTGTAGCTCAGCACCCTGGCTCTGATGCTGGCCTAAGCAGATAGCTTGGAAAAAAGACAAAACCAGGAAAAACACCGAGTACTCCACCCAAAGCACTGTCCTAGTTAGCGCCCTTTTAGGTCAGGGATGTCTTCAGACACTTAAGTTTTGGTGTATTTGTTACTTCTGAGGTGATTTCTCTTCCATGAATGGAAATACTGCAATACAAATAACACTGCTAGGAAATCACTATCACAGCAAAATTCAGTTTCTGTAAGACAGCCCTAATTAGAAGCCAGGAGAATTTTTAGACCCCTATGTTACTTTTGCATAACTCCTTGCAAAATCTTGGGACAGGTTATGACACTGTGAAGCCACCACACTTCTCAGGGAAATAATGTCAAACTCTATAATCACAATGTGCTGTTTCCTAATAACAGGCATAATAAATCGGTCTCTCCTAAATAAAAAATCAGACATGCTTCCTTGCAATCAATGGAGATTACTTGGAGTGATCACTTATGAAATACACATGAAAGACAAGGAAATTTACAGACACAAGTGAAAATAAACTCTTACCAATAAGGTAAAGGACAACAAGGATGCTTTAAAGGAACAATAGCAGGGGAAATTACTGTAATACCTTACACTCATTATTGGGAATGGATACAGTAACTATTAGCGTTAGAGAAGGCTTTCAACAAATATTTATCATTTGTGCTTGTAAAGATAGAGTAGGGTATTCACTTTTTACAGTAATAACAAATCATTTTCTACTCAAGAATGACTGTTTAAATAAGCAGATTATTAACCAACCACAACCAAAGCTAATCAGAGACAATTTTCAAGAAACTTTAAAGCCATTTTTGTGAGCAGTTTTTAAAAACAGTTCCTTGGGTAATTACATAAATGTCTACCAAACCTTGGCAGCCCCAGGAAAGGACAGAGGAGGGGGACCTGGAGAAGCAGAGGGCTCTAGTCATGGGATTGAAAGGGGTAAGTTGGATGCCCCCGAAAGCTCCAGAATGGTTAATGCGGCAGACCAGACAGGCAAAATGAGGCAGGCTGATAGTGATGGAGTTCGGACGGCAGCATTAATTACCAGGATGTTGCAAAACTGATTGGATTTTATAAAAACTAGACCTGAATAAGCCAAATGCCTCACAGAAACATCTTATGCCAGAACTGCAATTATCAACCAAACTGGAAATTCTCATATCAAGCATCTGAGGACACGCAGAGAGAGACGCTCCCAGTAATGACATGAAATTCCTCCTGCTCTGTGCAAGCGAAGCACTTAGAGAAGAACTGAGTACAGCTCAGATGATCTGCTTCAAAAACACAAACTCAGAGACAACGCAGTCTAGAAGCAGCAGCAAAGTGACATGGCTTAGTGCTTCCAGCTGAGACAAAGGCTGAGACAAACCGTGACTGCTCTCCAGAGATACACCAGAGAGAAAATAACAGTGAAAGGACAGAATTCAGTAAGCTAAAGGGCAGGGCCAGCACAAGAACCAAGAGTTATAAATTAGCTATGAATAGCTAATAATTGGCTATAAATAACTATGAATACATTTACACTGGAAACAAGAAGGCAGCATCTAATCACTAGAGAAGAAATATTGAGGAATACACTTCAGTAGCAACAATATGGCAACAGGAAAAGTAAGCAACTAGTTAAAAAATGAGCTCAGCTTATGACCATAGTGGGATAGGACTGCAAGCAACTACTCGGGAGTCCTTTATGGTACATGTTCCTAAGGAAAGGTTATGGCTGATCCCAAGGGAGGATGCTGAAGCATTAGCTCAAGTGTCTAAGAGATGAACCCCAGATGCACAGGCAGGAGAACTGAGACTAGGGGGAGAGACTGGCACTGCCAGCGTATACACTAGTGGAGACCACCTTTTCTGAAGGGGCTGGAGACCCAGGATTCAATCTTCAAGTGGCCTCTGTAAAAGCAACAGGGAGATCTGAGATCTGGAAAACCTGCCTTGCATGGGGAAATGATAGAAGCTTTTCCTATTTCATTTAACAGAGTGAAAGGATGTAACCTTTTCACCACCTGCATGGGCTGAAAGTTTCTGGCATTAGACTGCTCTTCCTTCCAGCTGAAAAAGGAAGGGTCTGGAAATTAAAGCAAACCAGTTTCAGGTAGGAGTTAAAGTACACAATTTTAACACTGAGGTGACAGTCATTGGAACACTTAGTAAGGACTGTGGTTGGTTTCTTAATCAGATCAGAAATCATTCCACAGAAGGTGCTGAGCTCTCCTACAAGCCAATGGGTCTAATTGAAACTAATAGGGAAAGTAATTTCTGTGGCTTGCATGACAGCAAAATTCAGACTGCATAGCCAAAATACTTTGCTCGTCTCGGGATCTGTGAGAGCAGGTGTAACCAGCAGCAGAGCAGAGTGTGGAGAGCAGGCACAGCTTTCAAAATTCAAGACAAGCTTACCTTAGCTGTGCACCACACAACACATTTTCCCTGGACCCTCACTCATGCTTGTGTTTCTAAGAATCACAGATGAGGGCATATTTAACTGCTGAACATTGCAAGTGTTACGAATAACTACGTTTTTTGCCGAAGTACGTTTCAGGTGGAGCTGTGTGCTGGCCAGAGAACCCTGCTCCAGAGCCGGGTGAAGCACGGAAGGCAGCTCCTGCCATCTCGTGGATGCGGGCCCTCCGCCGCGCTGCTCCGGCTTTCCACATCAAACCAGCTTTAGCAAAATGCGGTGCTTTTCCTTCTTCGGTACCTCCTCTCTGGAAATGCTTGTCAGTCGGGACTTCTTGGATGCAGAAGAAAATATTCTCTCATGTGAGGAACCCCCCTAGCAGTGCACGTACCACGTATGGCATCAGGGAGAAACGCGCGATCTGTTTACGAATTTTGTGAGACTTTGCGCAGCCCAGTGAGGCTTGAAAGGAAATACTTGGCATTTAGTGGCTGATCCCTACAGCTTAGCTATTTTTGCCTCTACACCTAAGATAGTGGGACCGTTTATGACAAAATCCAATTTTTAAAGGTTTTATGAAGTAGATAATCTCTATGCAATAAAATATTTTAAAGATTCTTCTTATATCTTACTTATGCAAAATGTTACAAAGGTCAAAGAAACTGTCGTTTCTTACACGCCATTCAAATGTATCTTTGTAAAACAAATTATGAAGTAGCTCCTTTTGGTGTTTAAAACAAGTATCTTGATCACGTTTGAATAACAGCACTAATTTGGTTTTAAACTTCTTTAAAATATGCTTAGCCAAATTGGCATGTTAGCAGTTTAATACTGTAGCTGAAGACATTTAGCTCATTAATGGGATCTCAACGCACCAAACAAAACTGGATCAGAGTCCATACTGAATACTTTTCTATCATGGCAACGAAAAGGCCTTGGAAATTTTAATTAGCATACTTAACAAAAGCAATTTTAGGCTTTAAGTGGTTTTGCTTCATCTGTAAGCAGTTACAAATTACCACACTACCAAGTATCCCCCTCCTGAGTCTGCTCCTAAGCCACTAAAACCTAGAGCTCTCAGAGTTTAGCAGGTGTTGAATCACAGTACATACACCTTCACAGTTCAGTAAACATTCCCTCGTTCCTACTTCCTTCTCCTTTCTGTCTTCCCTGTCTTGTTCTCAGTGTCACCTGAGCTAAAATACACTCGTCCTCCACGAACTCTTTGCCGTCTGCAGCAGTCATCTGTTGGCAGCCCACCAGTTCTGCCCTTGGTCCTCATTTACCTCTGCACAACATTGGTCTCGCTCAGAAACCCAAATTCAGCTGCCATTTCTGTGTTGCTGGCTTGCAGAGCAGACCGTAGATGAGTATCTACCTAATACTAGGACAAATGGATCAGAGGTGGGTCTTTTCCCCCTATCTGGTCATTACTCTCTTCCCTCCAAACTTGAGTTCCTCCATCAACTGCGACTGACACAAGCCAATGAAACTCATGTTTCTGGCCAGGAGTATGGGGTGAGTGAGGGATAGAACAGCAACAAGGCCGTAGAGACACAGAACACCAGCACATCTTGTTTCCTTATGAAACCAGCCAAAACCCTTTATATCTAGACTGTGGGGAAGCTGAAAGCACTGCTCACCACCCTGACCAACGCTGCCACATCGCTTTCCTCAGTTCCATCGATCCACCTACTGTCTTTTGCCTTTCACACGGCTTACATGCCTCTAGAGCACTTTTCGTACAGCGCCTGGCACAAGCAGTCCTGACCCATGACTGTATGTTATAAACAGAATTATAAAAATAAAACAAGTGTGGTCTAGCATTTCTGAGGAGCCATTCTCTCCTAACCCTGGTTTGCTGAGCAGATGTCCTGAAACAAGAGTTACAGGTTTTATAGCTCTTTAGCTTATCTGTCATGTAACCTCAGCTATCCCGAGTACTCCTCTAGAGGTCACATTTGTTCCTCTATCAGTATTCCTGTGATGATTCACCAGAAAAAATGCGAAGTGATACACACCCTGCAAGTAACACCAAGAAGTACAACAACTGGTAAAAGCAATTTCAAGGCTAAGGCAGAAACATGTTTCTTATCTCAGTGTGACCCTGCCATCAAATCAGGCTGTGCTATTGCTTGGCTCTGAGATTCGTGAAATGGTATTCCTGTTGGAGCAAGCCAAGGCCAGTAACGTGGCTGTAAATGCTCCAGCCAAGGCAGGCTCCCTGTTGGGCCCACGTAGGGAGGAATTCATTTCATCTAACTTCAGCCATCTGCAGCACAGACTTTTGCACCTTCATTGATCATCTCTACATACCCAGTGGAAAGAAACAGGCATTCAGACATCTCCTTTCACATTTGTTCACAGGCTACTTTGATTGCCTCTCTCTCGACTAGAGGGGAAACCTAAGGAAACAGGCTCAGTGGGTGTCTCACTGACAACTTCTACCTGCAGGGACAGCCACAGGCTTAGGAAACTCAGCCCTTAGGAGACAAAAGATACAGGTGAACAAAAAAGGGGGAAGGGAAAAGGAAGAGGGAGGAACCCCCTTTAATGTGAGCTGTGCAGGCTTGCACTTGCAGTAGGAAAGGGAACAAAGGTTTGTAAAAGGAAGTGTAGATGGGAAAGGTGTGAAAGGGTGAAACACTGAAGCAATCCAAATAGGAATTACCATATCATCAATGAAGGAACGTGCTATGGCCATCATACCAAACACAGAAATATAACCCTGATACTGCAGTGAAAACTGCTGTGTTAGAAGTTAGATCCCACTGGTGGGCAAGACAGGGAAGTATTGGCCATTTCATGCACCACGAGTTCCCTGTGACTTCTAAAAAATACAAGGAGGAATTAGGATGGGAAAAGGGTAGAGAATATAGCTGAAAGGTACCGAGAAGGGGGCAAGGTCTGTATCATTAGAGAACATACAGATACAGCTCTCTGACCTTTGGAATGCACCACGGAGGGACCACCCAGAGACACAGAGCTCCTCTTCCATCTTCCCTTCTGCATGCCCCACTCCCACACACCCCATCACTTTCTTCCTGCTCTTTCAGCTTTTCTCTTCATCCTGAGACCAGCTGCACTATGCAGCATTAACACAACACAGCAAGAGAGCACAATCATCTCTGGTCTGCCTGGGATTTCTTGTGCTAGAGAAGAAGCTAACCACAGGAGCTAGGCACCGCTTCCCAAATCAGGGAAATGAGACAGTCTCAAGCACCAGCTGTCATGGCCGATATCTGCAGGCCCAGAGCTTTCAGCTCTGTTACCCTGCTTCCTGACAGTATCATCAGAAAGCTGTAATTCTTTTTATCCTCTCTTTTTATTCCTTTGTAAGTGCTTGTTTCATCACAGCCCTGAAAGGTAATTATCACTGGAAACTTAGAATTAAACAGAACCAACCCCATCTTCCCTGCTAAGAGTTAGCTTAAGAGATAAAATGGCTTCTACAAATATCCTTGCTCAGAAGAATGAGGATTAATTTGGTGTATCTGAAGGCTGACTGCATTTCTATTCCAATCTGTTTGCAAGGTCATAGAATCATAGAACGGCTTGGGCTGGAGGGGACCATCAAAGGTCATCAAGTCCACCCCCCCTGTGGTGAGCAGGGACCCCTTCAACTAGATCAGGTTGCTCAGAGCCCAGTCCAGCCTGGCCTTGGTCCAGTCCTTTCTCTTTTCTGTCTCTCAGCTGCATCCCAGCTCTTCTCCACTTTCTCAGGTCTTCGCTCTAGTGACAAAGAAGGACAGCATCTCAAAGTCCTGAGAGTGTGAGTCTGATGCATAACCTGTGGATGTATGAGACAGTCAAAGTGCCCAGTGTGCCACTGAGCTACTCCTCAGTGCCTGCACTTTGCCTCTTTCCTTTCTGCTCAGCATTGTGGTTTTTGTTCCTGGTCAGCCCACGGACCTTGTGCCAGTCCTTCTCGCTCCCTGTCTTGGCATTTACCTTAAATTAGAGGTTCTTCAGTCTCCTGACGTTCAACCCAGGGCCCTGGAGCATGCTTCTGCCTTTGATTCAACATGCTTTTGGCTCCTCCAGCTTCTTCTTGCTCAGACCTCAGGTCCTAATTTTGCCCTTGGCTATCTTTGGCCTCTGGTTTCAAACCTCCTCCTGCTCAGCCCCAAATCTTTGATCCCAACTGCCTGCAGCTTGGCTGAGATTCCCTGTCAGGCCTCACACTTCCTTCCCAGGGCTGCAGGGTATCTCGCTGCCTTTATGGAACCAGTAAACCAACCCCAGTCTATCCTCCATGATGTCTTCCAGGAAAGCATGTCTCTGTTCTGTTTATGGTTTTCTTTTTTGCTTCCCGAAAAGGATAACAAATACACCGCCAAATGACAGGGAAACAGTAGAGGAACTTTAAAAAAAAAGAACAGGGAATAATGTCACAGCCTCCATAATGAATGTGAGATCACATTTCTAGATTCCTTTGCCTAGAAGCTGTTTTCAGGAGTCAGCATAGCATGGAGTGGAACCGCTATACATGTAAATCTCATTTACTAGCCATAAAGTCCATTAGAAGAATGTACATTGGGAAAATATAACAATGAGAAAGAAACAGTAAGAAATAAGGGGTTACTGGAAGCTCTGAATTTTAATGATAGAATATTTTTTACAAGTGAGAAAAGAACTAGAGAAGCAGTAGAGAGCTGACCAGGACCACAGAGGAAGATACATCAGGTTTTGTTTAGGACAAAATCACACAGAGGACTTAAGAGCAAACATTAAGAAACGGTATAGCTGAATTTTGGTGGTGGGGAGGGGACAGACAGGAATTGGAAAACTTCCAGATAAGAAGAGGTTCCTGCACAGAACATGAAGCTTAAGCCAAGAACTTTCCGGCACACACAGTTTTACAGAGGCTTACTACAATGAGCATGCAGGCGGATGCACAGGTTACTCCCGCGTAAGCACAACTCAATTTACACACAGTAGCTGCTCCACAGAACTGCCTCGACATAGCCTGCGCCTGCTCCCTTGACACAAAAGGAACTATAATTTTTCCACTCCATATGAACATGGTTTTGGGAAGCAAATTGTTCACAGTGATTTGATGTGCCAGTTTTTTAAAAAATGTTAGCACCTGCTCATAAATCCAGTGCTTTTCCAAACAAACAATATCCAGATCTCTCAAACATAACAAGTATTGTACTCCTGGCTAAGGAAAATCTCAAAGGTATATTGGAAATCACAGATCAACAAACTTCATTTATGCATAAACTCTGATTTGTGAAAAATCACACAGCTTATTTTGACAAGGAATGGGCATTATGACCTCTGCAAACAAAATCAGCCCTCAGTCATATATCAAAATGAGTAAGACCAGAGACAAAACTGGTTCATCTGAATCCTACAGGCTTCTGAAAAACTCTACAAAAAGCAATTAAGGAATCACAGTTATCAAAGGTAGTTAATCAGTGTCTTGTATTAAAAGGTAGGTCCAGATTCAAAACACATTAGTCAGTTTTCATGATGTCAGATGCTTGAAGAGTGACATTACATTTCATTTATTCATTAATTTCATTTTATTATTTTTCTGATATCCCTAAATCACAGCCTCTTTCTCCAGTCCCTCTTCTCTCCCTCTGAGCTGCTGGCTGAGAACATAAGTAATACTACACCATTCAGAAGAGGCAAAAGAAAAAATAAAATAAAAATAAAATAAAATGAAATAAAATAAAATAAAATAAAATCTGATGGCAGCAACCCATTGTCACCTAAAGAAGAGTGTGGTGGTGTTTTGCAAGTGACAAGCAGTGCTTTCACTCAGAAGTATTTGTATAGAAAATCAGTATTTGTTTACCGCTCAAGCTGGCAGACATACAGACTTGCAAAGTTACTTTTCAGCTTTTTTTGTTTATAAACCACCTGCTGCTGTGAACAGCTATTCAGTTATCATTTGTTTCTACACCACCTTCATCCTGATGGAATATCAGCAGAACTTTTCAGAAACTTCAATATATATATTTGAAACCTGGATATTCCAAGCTGTGCTAGATTGAACTTAAAAAAAGTTTAAAAATAAACTTATTAGACATTTTGCAAGCAGTTGCACTTAGAAGACAAATCAGATTATTCTGATATCAAAATTTGGAATAGCTTCTTAAATCCAGTTCATGTTTCTAGTAATGACAAGCAAGCCCTCGTAGAAGCCCCATCTTAGCCAAGCGGAACACGACTCTGTCCAAGGTACGCCATTGGAAACCACAGCATGACGAGCTGTAGGAAGCAGCAGTGTGCTAGTGGAAGCTGTTGTTTTTCTTTCCGATTTTCCTTCAAGGCAACAGTAGTGTTATGCACTTCCACACAAATAAATTCACTGTGTTGAAGAGCATTTAAAAGATGACAAACTTGTATGACAAAGTCCCCTCAGCATCGTAGAACCTACTCGCATTTAAGATTTAATTCTCTCAGTTTTGGAAGGTTCTTCAGAATTTGTCCAAAGACATTCTCTGAGTCTGACAGGTGCTCTGTCAGGCGGACAGCAATGACATGGTGATGAAGAAATGGCAGAGGAAATGCTCTGTCAGACAGCTATAACTTCACTGCTTCGAGACTAGCATACAAAGTAGAAGCGCTGGGACAGTGCTTGCACTGAAGGATGGGGAGAATAAAAAAAAAAAAAAGATAAGGCATTTTCCAAAAGGCCCCTCCTGCCCAACAGCACAAGTTATAGAATCACAGAATTGTTTAGGTTGCAAAAGACCTTTAAGATCATCGAGTCCAACCGTTAACTCAGCACTGCCAAGTCCACCACTAAACCATGTCCCTAAGCGCCACATCTATACGTCTTTTAAATACCTCCGGGGACAGTGACTCCACCACTGCCCTGGGAAGCCTGTTGCAGTGCTTGACAGCCCTTTCAGTGGAGATTTTTCCTAATATCCGATCTAAACCTCTCCTGGTACAACTTGATGCCATTTCCTCTTGTGCTATCGCTTGTTCCTTGGGAGAAGAGACCGACCCCCACCTCGCTACACCCTCCTTTCAGGCGGTTGTAGAGAGCGAGGAGGTCTCCCCTCAGCCTCCTTCTCTCCAGGCTGAACACCCCCAGCTCCCCCGGCCGCTCCCCATAACACTTGTGCC
>JAVKLA010000040.1:21322440-21348784 GCA_034782735.1 Sagittarius serpentarius
CTCCGAGAGGAGCCTAGAAAGCCAGGGGGTCCGCTCCGAACCTCCTGACTCAACGGGAGGGCTCTCCCTGTTGTCTCGTGCTAATGTGGTTATTGATGTAATTTTACACCCGTTCTCCTGTAAGGAACCACGCCATGAACCGTTCAGGCTCTGCAAGCTCAGGCTGCTTTGTGTCATGAATAAAGTGTTTAACCGATCCTCTGGTGTCCCTTCGCCTTAATTTAGCCCGAGGGAATTCCGAACTTCACACAACCCCTCCCTGCTCTGTCCAGCACAGGCCGGGTCGTGACAGATGGTTCCTACATCCAAGGACAGGAACAATTTAAAATAACCTGATGCTTTTGCAAGTCTTGGACAACAGTTACTCCGGTTGTCTGAAGTACGTTCTGCAGCAGAGCTTCATGCTGCTCTGTTTTGATGCCAATGAAGTTTGACTGAGCGAGGCCTTAACCTGCGAGCTGCAGTCAGTGTGTGAAAAGTTGCATAAATGTTGTGTTTAGAGGAGTACACAGATTTCCACCCTCCCTTCTAATGTGATGAGTGGTTAAACTTCTGCTTAACTGTCCTGAGTAGTTCCATTAATTTATTAATTCCAGCTGGTGTTGAGAAGAGCAGCTGGTAAATGAGTTTTGTGGAAAGTCAGCTCAGAACAGAAAGGCCTTTTCACCTGTAAGAGGAGGAAGAGAAAGTTCCCTATCTTTGGAAAATGGAGTACAAAATGCTGCAGAGATTTCTCCCAGCAGAGAGCACACACAGACATGAGCATGTCTGACTGGTCCAAAGGCATTCAAGAACCACAACAGCAAGTGGGGGGAAACACAGAACTCCCCCCACCATGCTCCTTTCAGACAGAATACACACGTTTTCAAGGGTTGCTCAAGGAGGTCTTTGAGCATTTGAAATGCTTCAGGCAAACCCTCAGGCTGGGGGGAATCCTCAGTCACAGTTAGCAGGCTGGGAAAAAAAGTCACCATCTGCATCCACTGATTAAGGCAGACTCCTGCACTTACAGAAGTGACATCCTTTCTGAGCTTGGCCCTGGCAGTGCTTAGCCACCGCAGGACTCGGTGCTCTTTTGACACCAAAGGGGAAGGTCAGCCATGGATCTTCTAGGACAGCAAGTGGCGAGGCACAAGCTTTTTCTACAGGAGGATGGAATCCAATTATCACCATCAAAACGTCTTCTGGTAACTGCAGCAAGTGATTGGCATAGGCTATCACTTCTCTAACGTAATTAAAAACATATGTGTCTCCAAAATTTCCATTAAGGGCATCAAAAAGCTGTAAGAAACCTCCTCATCCCCACTCTGAGGGGAGAAGACCAAACCGCTGCCGCCAAGACCATAGTGGTGCAGCAGCAGAGGCAGAATGAGCAGCCAGCCTGAATGAAGACGTAGCCACATTCCCCAGACCACACTGTCCCTGCAGCTCAGCCATCTCTACTGACTCCAGCAGGTCTCAGAAGTAGTTGAGACTTGTAATAATCAGGCTCTCAGAAAACTGAATATTCTCTGTAAGAGTCTGCCCGTGAAAATGTTGCTTTAGGATATTTGCTGAGCTCTGTCAGAAGCAGACAGGAGACAGCACGAAGTTCTCACAGGGAATACTTGCTGGCCTAACCACAAGATCATTTTTATCTTGAGGACTCTGACTGTTAATTCACTAGTACCTTCCAACTCTTCTGGGAACTGAAGCAAGCTCCAGTAAAGATTCCACAGCTAATAGCACAGAATCACAGAACGGCTTGGGTTGGAAGGGACCTCAAAGACCATCTAGTCCAACCCCCCTGCCATGGGCCACCCACTAGGTCAGGCTGCCCAGGGCCTCACCCAACCCGGCCTTGAACACCCCCAGGGATGGGGCATCCACAGCCTCGCTGGGCATTACTGTAACTGATTAATTCAGCTGCCCAAAGATCATCCTACAAACGAAACAGGAATGTAAAACATAGGCTAGAGATCTGAGATGCCATAAAGTCCATCAGTAATTTGCAGTGGGAAAAGGTTTAAGTTTAATTAAGATTATTCTGTATTTCTGGATTTTTAAAGCCAGTAATAAACCATCCTGTATATACCTATATGTATACATATATGAAATATGTAAGTATTTGCTCCGGCCTCCTCCCCAACACAGGAAGCAGTAGGGTGGGGTTTTTTACCCATACAATTAATTGATTTAAGATCTCAAAAACCTGAATGATAAAAAAGTAGGGAAAATTAAGAAAACTATTATTTTTCTCCCACAAATGGAAGTAAGCATTTCATAAAAAAATGGGCAAAGCGCAGAAAAGATATTGCCAGTAAGTTACACAACAGTTAGCTAGGCAGATGTGTAGATATGACCAATGTAATGACTAAGCTACCAGAAAAATAGCTCCAGAAAGGAAAGGAGCAATAAAAGACTAAGCTTCTTCACAGAGCTTCACAATAACTACAGGAATACAGAATGGAAACCCTGAGGGCAAGAAAACATTTCTTTAATTATCAACATTAATCTATCTTGGCTAAATAGGATACAGTAACGGTATTTAATTTTAAACAAGCTCCCTGCCTTTGCTCTGTTTCTTCCACTGGAACCTTGTTTTGGGAAAACAGAACACTTGGCATTCTCTCATGGGTGCCGCAGGTGACAAAGAACTAACAGAATCTGTTTGTCCCCTTGGTCTTTCATTTGTTAGGCATCTCTCCAGGAGAAAAACATTATACAGAAGAGTGACTGCCAGACTGCAGTTAGGTAAAACGAGAGGACTCTAGACACTTATTCTTATGCCTCTATACTTATTATAGGTATATATAATTTGCAGGATTGCTTCACTGACAGTACCTGTTAAAAGGACCACCCAAAAAAAGTATTTCCATGAAAACAATGTGAAAGAGCACGCACCCTTCAGCCAAACAGCAAGCAAGTTTTCAGTTTGTGCGGGTTTTTTCATTTGTTTGTTTGTTTTTTCTTTCCAGTTTAACCACACACTACAGATCTGGCTCTGAGGTTACTGGACTTTACATGCAATCAACAACGCAGACTTCTTGGCTTGTATTTTTTGCAGCTGCTGCCCAAATAGCTTATAGGAAACCAGTCAGGAGAATGACATTTTAAATTTTTTCAGGCACACTTGGTATTTCATTCCATACAGGTATCTGTGGTTGTGGTGGTTGGTGAACCAGCTCTAAGGGGTCCACAGCAAGCAACTAACAGAAGCAGGTCTATGGGCCACATACTCTACCTAAGTTTATGTGGCTCTAAGCAGTGCCTTAAGTTCAGCAGCATAGACTGCATCTCCACTGGAAACCAAACAGAGGCAGAAAGTCTGAAAAAAATATCTTGGAAATCTCTTTATAATGCAATTGTGATCTATCCTGTGATGGATTCTTTTTTCCAGGGAGAATTTTATTGGTATCAGCAGTCTCCCCAAAGATAACCAACTGTCAGGATGCTGGTTTTCAGGTCCTTTCTTGTAATTGCTGAGATTAAAATACATGCATTCTAATTAGTAAAAAATATAGGTCTCCTTTTAAACCCACAGCACAAAGACCTGATAAGGCTGTCAAGTAGCCATCACTTGGAGGTGTGGCCTTGAGCTAAAGAACTTGCACTTTTTGCCTCCAGATGTATTCGCTCTCCCACAGAATAATCTCTCCTGCGCACACAGCTGCTGTTCAAACTGCACGCAGTACCTGAACACCACCCAACGAAAGTCAAATTTATTCTTTTTATCTTAACAGCTTTCTGTACTTAGTCTGGATTATTCTTTCTTCTCTATATAATCAGCCTGTTATTTATGGAACAAAGAATCGGGAAACAAGCTTAAAAATTATTCAAGAAATGTGATTTAGGAAGCTCCACTGGAGTCTCATAGTATGTACGAAAGGGGACTTCGTTTGCCCTGTTAACAAAGTGTCTAGTAAATGTAAGCACCTATAGCTATCTAAACTACACTCCCAAATCTCACAAACCTATCTTTTACTAAAAAGAAGGAACTACCACTCACTCAGCTTTCTGTGGACCCCACTTTTTTCTTCTGAAAGGAAGAAAAAGTATGATAGCTTCTGCACGTAACTGAAGCAAAACAAATTCTTTGCTTTTGATTACTTAGGCAAAGGCTGATCTGGTAAGTATTTAAGAAACTATGGTAGCAATAAGACATCATTGGAGATAAGGAATCAATTGTGGGTTGAACTTTTTTGGTTTTGCTTTTTAAGAGAAGCTGGACATTTAACAGCACAATACACATTGTTAGAAACTGGTAATATTAGAGCGTATTGAACAGATTGCTCTACTGCTTTCGGCTTACAAGTGCTGTGCTAGCCAGGCTAAGACCATGCCAGCTGTATGGACAATTATATACAAACCACAATCAGACATATAACAACTAATGTAAAACGTAAACACAGCCTGTTCTTGCCATTCCTGTTTCGACTTTTTGATGCTCTTTCATTTTCCCCATTGCCTTCTCCAACTGCCTTCCCCACCAGCAGGGCTACCAGCCCCATTACTTCCCTCAGAGACCCCAGCTCCACAAACTGCTGCAGAAGGAACAGCGCAGGGAGCCAAGGCCAGCACCAGAAGAGCTGGGCCAGCTTGCAGAGATCTCTTCTCTGACTGAACACCTTCTGAAACGCTTGTTCTTGGCCTCCAAGTGTCCATACACCACTGTGTAACAGGCAGTACTTGCCCCTCTTATCACTCGCGGATTTTCATCGCTGTAGCAGATGCTCTTTCTCTTCTTTAACTGGGGGAGCAGCTCAGAAGCCCATGAAACCCTCACCAAGAGGCTGCAAGGCCACATAACCAGTTCCCACAAGATACACTTCTCACTTAACTATTGTCTTTATAGCTCATGACCCCACTCCCTAGCAACACACTTACCTTTGATTCTTTAACACTGACAACCATGTACCTGGGTTTTTCGCCTCTGCATATGAACTCTTAGAAATTTGGGGCAGCAGCAAGCACAGGATCATTGTCTGCTATATAATCTGGGCTGCTAATTAGCATATGAATTTCCTGTAAGAAACCCAAAGACTTTATTTACTAAAAATAAGTTTCAAAATACCAAATAGAACCCCCAAATATCGAGCACAACTTTTTTTTTTTTTAAATGTAGCTATTCTTTATTAATATTTGGTCAATTACAGTAAACACCGAGGTCATTTCATACCCAAAACTGAATTGCTGAGCCTACGTACTTGGACTAATCTAGAAGTCAGGCACACCTGATTCCACAAGCTATTCACTGCACCTTCTCATTAGCTGGGAGGGCCAGGCTGCTGAGTAAAGCTGTTGATTTCTGTTATATACATTATACAGGTAACTTCCCTCCTTTCCCACTTTAAATATGAAACTCTACCACTTCATCTTTCGGCCAAGACACAGACAGCAGCTTGCCTATGTTTTCAGAGCTCTCATTACAACCCCCATTCAAGCTAGTGGTTACAGACTGCATATATTGTCTTTTAAAAAAAACCTACACGGAGTTACAGCTCGGGGTCACTTTGCAGGCCAGGTCCTAGAAGTCCTGATACTGCTGAAATGTGCCAGCTAACTCTTTACACCCGTTTTCTCCGCCGTTCTGAACGCAGGAGCAAGGAGCACGCAGGCCTCTCGGTCCAACCCCGTGGGCTCCGGCTCCGCCCTCTGAAGGACTGCGGCACTCTATCTCGATCCCAGCGCCCTATTCAGGTCACCTGGGCCGACCCGCGGGTCTGTCACCAGCCCGTCACCTTTCCCTTGCCGGGCTCGTCCTCCTAACGCTGACGGTGCCGCACTCCTTTAACATTCACACGCTGCTCCTGGCAGCCGGGCTGACTGGGCGCCGGCTGGCGGGCTTAGGGGCTTTTCGCCCTCCTCTCGCCGGCGGCTCCCTCCTCAACACCGGGAAACCTCCTCCGGGCGCCAACAGCGCTCCGACCGCCCCCGCCCCGGCGGCCGCCTCAGCCGCCAACGGCCGCCCGCACCTCAGCGGCGGGCCCCGCCCATCGCGCGGGACAGAGCGGACTGAACCACCCCCGCTGGTGGGGGGAGACTGCAGCAGAAGGCTACGCTGCCGTCTCCCTAAATGCCGTTCCGCAATTTCCGGTCGGCACCATTCCCTCCCCCCCGATTCTTCCCGCCCAGGCGGGCAGTGACGCCGCGGGCTCTCGCCACCAATCCGGGCGCAGGGAGTGCGCTCAAATCCTCTAGCAGCTGTGGCGGGCTGGGCTTTGGCGCGCGCGGAGCCGGGCGCCGGCCTGTGAGGGGCAGAGCGGGGGGGCCGAGGGGAGAGGCCGGGGACCGGACCGGGCCGGGCCGCCGCGAGGGGCCGCGGCGAGATGATCGCGATACCCACTCGCAACGCCGCCGGTGCCCCCGCCCGCCGTCGGGGAGAGCTGCCGTTCCGCTCGGTGTCCCTCAACAGCATTCCCGCGGATACGCTGACCCCCCTGAAGGAGCTGCTGAGGCGCCAGGGCACCCGCGAGGTCGCCGCGGAGCCGGCGGGCCGTGAGGAGATCCGCGCCCAAGGGCCGGCGGATGGCGGCGTCTTCCAGCCCACGCTGCCGGCGGGCGGCGAGGAGCTGCGGGATGGCGGCGGGGCGCGGGCCGGCCCCGGCCCCGAGCGGCGGCCGAAACGACGGGCGTGCGAGCCTCCCGCTCACGAGTCCCCGGCCAAAATCTTCCAGCGGATGAAGACCAGGGCCTTGCGGCAGAAACAGGACTTGGGGCCGCCCGGGGGAAAGGCACCGGAGAGGAGCTGCACCAGCGACCCGATCCCGACTGCCATCTTAAATCCCGCGGAGACGGAGCGAAGGTGTAAGAACCCTCCTGTCACAGCGGAAAGTCGGCAGGGGCCTGACGAGGTGCCTGGTGGGTGTATCCAGCCGGAGAAAGGTTTGTTCGATTGCTTCTCTGAGAAAGCTGTCTCGTGTTTAACTTTTAGCTCGCTATGACTTCCTCTGCGTTTCTCTTACGGCTCTTCCAGGGTCTGGAAAAAGCAGCCAGTGTTTGTTTACAGGTGTAAAAAATATCGGTACCAGTACTGGTTTTTCCCCAGATGGCTGGGATGTTAAAAAAAAAAAAAAAATTGGATAGAGGGGGGTTTTAAATGCTAAAATGTTGATTTCTCTTCCCCTTTCTTTACCTTAGAGGAGTCTCTCCCGTGGTATTTTTTTCTTCTCTTGCTCAGTCTGGCTTTAACTGCTTCCTCTGTTGTGTTTCTGAATGGGATTGACCCATTGCAACATCTTGAAAAACAGAGCGTTACAGTTTATAAGTAAAAAAATAAGAACAATTACTTTAACTGCTCCCTGGAGTCAATACAGAAAGAAGAAGAGTTCATGGAAGAATTGTTTGGGTTTTGAAATCCTTCTGGGGCATTTCCCTCAGCACTGCGGTCTGATGACTTTTTCCAGTGCATCTTCTGTTTCTGACTGTTTGGTGTAACATGAACTTGCAAGCACTGTGCCCCTCCTGGGAAGGTACTGTAGCTGCTATAGGTGAGAAGGAAGGGCTGTTCTTCTGGTACATGTGTATCTGTAAAGGTAACAGATATTTTAAAGAGGAGGGTGGTGCCACCTGCATTGGTGCCCCATTATTCTCATGCAATGATTGCCCAGAGTGGGAGACCCACTGAAACACTGGCTGGTTTTTCCAGAAGGGTTATGCTTCATTGCTACATGTATTCCTGTTGGAAGTACAGTACTTATGAATCTCCTGTACTAAACTTTTGTCCAGTTTTTGGTGGGGGTTAAGACCTACCTGGTTAGACTGTGTTCATTTTAAGACATGACTGCAGAAAACCAGCCTAACTGCTCAGCCTGTCTTATCTGGCCAGTAGCATGGACAGTGGCTGTATGCTGTTTTCACTGGGGGGTTATCGAGTTATTCTGAAAAGAATTTGCTGTTATGAAGGAGGCAGTGCCCTCGTTTTACGGTTAGATATGAAAAAGTTTTCCTAAATCTCCTTGCTGCAACATAAAATCACTTGTTACTTTTATTATTTCTGTTGGATGCAATAAAAATGAGATTAAACCATTATTATGGTGCCTGGAAAAAGGGAAACATTGCACCCATTTTTAAAAAGGGTAGAAGGGAGGACCCTGGAAACTACCGACCGGTCAGCCTCACCTCTCTGCCTGGGAAGATCACGGAACAGATCCTCCCCCCTATGGAGGACAGGGAGGTGACTGGAGACAGCCAGCATGGCTTCACCAAGGGCAAGTCCTGCCTGACCAACCCAGTGACCTGTGATGGAGTGACTACATCAGTGGACAGGGAAAGAGCTATGGATGTCATTTATCTGGAGTTCTGTAAGGCCTTTGACCTGTCCTCCACAACGTTCTTCTCTCTAAATTGGAGAGATACAGATTTGATGGATGGACTGTTTGGTGGATGAGAAATTTGCTGGATGGTCACATCCAGAGGGTAGTGGTCAACAGCTCAATGTCCAGATGGAGATCAGTGACGAGTGGTGTCCCTCAGGGGTCTGTATCGGGACCAGTGCTGTTTAATATCTTCATGAACAACATAGGTGGATCGAGTGCATCCTCAGCAAGTTTGCAGATGACACCAAGCTGAGTGGTGTGACTGACACACCTGAGGGACGGGGTGCTGTCCAGAGGGACCTGGACAAGCTCAAGAAGTGGGCCCATATGAACCTCATGAGGTTCAACAAGGCCAAGTGCAAGGTCCTGCACCTGGGTCAAGGTGACCTCTGGCATCAATACAGGCTGGGGGACGGGGGTATTGAGAGCAGCCCTGCAGAGAAGGACTTGGGGTACTGGTGGATGAAAAGCTGGACGTGACCCAGCAATGTGTGCTCACAGCCTAGAAAGCCAACCATGTCCTGGTTTGCATCAAAACCAGGGTGACCAGCAGGTCGAGGGAGGTGATTCTCCCCCTCTACTCCGCTCTGGTGAGACCCCCTGCAGTGCTGCATCCAGTTCTGGGGTCCTCGGCACAAGAAAAACACGGACCTGTTGGAGCGGGTCCAGAGGAGCCCACAAAAATGACCAGAGGGCTGGAGCACCTCTGCTGTGAAGACAGGTGGAGAGAGT
This sequence comes from Sagittarius serpentarius, assembly GCA_034782735.1. Lineage (NCBI taxonomy): Eukaryota > Metazoa > Chordata > Aves > Accipitriformes > Sagittariidae > Sagittarius > Sagittarius serpentarius. The sequence goes on from JAVKLA010000040.1 coordinate 21,331,470, forward strand.
TGGGGTGGTTCAGCCTGGAGAAGAGAAGGCTCCGGGAGACCTTATTGTGGCCTTCCAGTACCTAAAGGGGGCCTGTAAGAAAGATGGGGACAGACTGTTTAGCAGGGCCTGTTGTGATAGGACAAGGGGTAATGGTTTTAAACTAAAAGAGAGTAGATTAGGACTAGATATAAGGAAGAAATTTTTTACTGTGAGGCTGGTGAAACCCTGGCCCAGGTTGCCCAGAGAGGTGGCAGATGCCCCATCCCTGGACACGTTCCAGGCCAGGCTGGACGGGGCTCTGAGCAGCCTGGTCTGGTTGAGGGTGTCCCTTCTCGTGGCAGGGGGCTTGGACAAGATGGCCTTTGGAGGTCCCTTCCAACCCAAGCCGTTCTGTGATTTTTATAAAAAGTGAAAGCTCCTGAAGTTTTATTTCCTTTTTAATGACAGATTTCCAAAAGGTATATTTTTGCCCTTGCATCATCACATCACAAATTGATAATGACTTTTGATCGAATATCAAAAAGGGTCAGTATTGGTGTGACTTGTTAAGACTGTACTACTGTGAAACGTCCTGTTTGTAGGCACCTCCAAACACCTGTTGATTCCTGCGGGTTAGGTTACATCCAGACATGCATACACACACCCACACCCACACCTGAGGGTGTTTCTCACAACAGCTAACACCCTGATGAAAAGGGAAAGGTCGCGTTGCCCATCCGTCTTGGGAAAGAAAACATACTGTTGTATAGCGGAGTTCAGTATCTTACAAAGTATGTACTTTGCTTCCCCTGCTCCCCACAGGAAAATGTTTTTCTTCCCCAAATTCAAAGACTTTTTTTTTTTGTATTATTATTTTCTAGAATTACTTTGCCCTCTGATTCCTGAGAACCGAACCATGAAAGCACTAGCCATAGACCCTCTTGTACTGGAATCCCCTCAGAAGTTCTTCTTGCGTGTAAAGCGGAAATTGCAGCAGCAGCAAAAAGGTACTTGGTATTGCTCTTAAAAACACTTGAAAAACCTCCTTGACTTCAGGATCTCAGTTCTTGTTTATAATCTCTTGCGCACTTTGGCACAGTATCATTCTTTCTTTGTAGTCCGCGCACAATTGAAAACAGAGGAAGAAACCTGCAAATCTGCCTTTTCAAACCTGGAGATGGCATTAGACTTGGTTTAACTATGGTTTAGGGCTGTGGGCTTCTGACCTTGAAGCTTGACATCATTAGTCCCTTTGAGCATGCTATCTCCTGGCAACGAAAGCTACCTACCACCTCCAGGCTCCTCATATGGTTAAGAGTTCTTTAGGGACTAGGTGCAACACTTCGCTATTTGAATGTGAAGCTTGGTGGAAAAATCCTAAAGCTCTTATTTGCTGGCTCTTTTTTTTTTTTTTTTTTGTTCCCCTTAGCTTTTAGTACCTAAAGAGAAAAGGTTTGGTTCCCTGATAAATTCTTGTGTTTGTTTTTTTTCCATAATGTTACTTGATAGCAACCCTGTATATGCTTTTGTCCTGTAATTCAGTTTTGAAAATGCAGATGAGGAAGATGATGCGTGCCAAAGTCTTAGTAGCGCTCAGCTTCAAAACTGAGCTTAATTTATCTGAAAACTCAAACCCTAATGCTTGTAGCTCACACCATGGCTACAAGTCCAGATCTTGAAGTCTGGGAATATGGAAATATTTGAGATTTTGGGTTTTTTTGTGAAAACAGGTTTTTTTTGCTTTCCAAGGAGGATTCATTAAAGAAAAGATAGGAAGAATGGTAAAGATATACTGTTAATAGATGTGGTGTGCATTAGCTGGGTTTGGGGGGAAAGTGGGATATCTGGAAGTTTTTAACAGCAGGGGTATTGAGCTGGTGGTGAGGAAAAGCTAGTCCGAACAAATTCAGAGTGGCTTGCTGTTAATGTTAACAACTGAGATAAGCATTGCTTTCACAATTGTAGTGCTAATCAATACGACCTCCTCTTATTAAAAATGGAGCTAACTTTTTATGAATGTATTTTCTTTATTAGTTCTCAAATATCACTAATTTTTTTTTTTTTTTTTTAAATGGGCAGATCCAACACCTTCAAACCCAGTGAAGCAGAGCATTGCTCCTTCCACAACTGCAGAAAAGCCCTTAGTCAAATCTGCTTTTGCTGAGCAGCTCAGGAATGATCCTGCAGAGCATGTGGCCACTGAGGAGGATAATTGGGATGATGATTTCCTTGTGGAATCAGTGGATGCTGATGATGAAATGTCTCAAAATACAGGGACCAGTTTTGTTATTTTAAACTCTGGCCCTGGGGAGCAGTTAAAAGAAAGGTGGGGAAATGGAGAAGCAAAACGTACTGAACTTCATCAAGACAGAAGAGAGTTGCAGCCAAGTAATAAGCAAGCTGCTCATGGAGTAGAAAAGACACTGGAAACTAATTCTCAAAAGCCCTCACAGTGCTTCTGTAGTATTATGCTCTCTTCTGCCGAAGTCCACATTCCAAGCAAGCAAAAGCCGAAAGAAGGCTGTAAGGTCCCTTTGGATAAACCTCATACAGATCAAGTTGCTGGCAAAGCAGACAAAGAGGTGGGAGAACTTAATACTTTAGGGTAACCAATATATTCCTATGGGCTGCTTGTAGCTCATACTTGCAATTTATTTATCTCTTTCTTGTCAAAAGTAATGAGCACTCAGAAGAGAATAAACTATTATTTTATTAGATCTTACTGGTAAATGCTTTCCCATCAGAAGGATTTCTTTTTTCCCTGTACTTCAAGATGACAGTGTTCAGGGTTTGGGTTTTTTTGTTGTGGTTTGCTTTTGTTGGGGTTTTTTGTATAAAAGAGGGCCTTTTGTTTTAGTGTTCACACAGCGTGGGCTGAAAGAGTTCTCTGCCTACCTGAAGGAGTCTCCTACATCATCTTTTTAATATGTTAATTGCCATGTGTTGGTATGATGGACATGAAACAAAGCGCTGGCCAATTCAGCTCTTGGCTGTCTACACAAAGCCAAGGAGGAGAGACCTTTCCCAGCTGTAGGCCAGGGATGGTTCTAAAGTTAACTGAATCTCTACAGCTGATGGTGAGATAAAAGTCTTTCCTTTCTTACAGAATATGAAACTTCTGTTGAATTAAGCGGGACAAGAATCTTTTCCTAGGAGACTAGTCTGCAGATCTTCTTTTCAGTTCAATACATGCTTGGCAGTATTTGCACCTTAGTGAACAAATGCTGAGGAAAGCGGTGTATTTTGAAGTGTGCCGCGTTCCTCAGTGATTAGCCTAGGGAAGTGGTGGAAGTGTACCTTCCCAAGGTTTGAGTTTCCTCTGTTCCCTGGAGAAATCTGTGGCACTGCAGTCCTCCAAGTTAATCGTTTTGTTCTCCCACGCTGTTGTCAAGCATGTTTGATATGTCTTCCTGTATTAAAAAAAAAAGGTACCTTTATGATGAGCTTTGATTTAGGAAAGGAACAGATATCTGTTAGTATTAAAGATTTGTAGCTGAGTAGAAGGTGCTGAAAGAGATGTTATTGGACACTACGGATCTGAGCACTGAGGAAGTGCTGGCTGTACATGTTGGGTATCTCTTCTCAGTCAGGGTTAAAGTGCAATCAAGGCTGATGGTCAAAAGGCTAACATCATTAAAGAAAAGATCTGGAGTTTATTAACTGAAGTTGTGTGGAGAAATAGTGATAGTTTCAGATGTTAAAAAATCGTTTTCCGAGAAGCTTTTTTAAAAACAAAGTCGCACGTTTCACGTGCTGTTTTCCAAACTGCAACTCAAGTGCAACTGGCTTGCTGGTTATTTAATGCAAAATGAAGGTACTGCAGCTGTATGTGCGTCAGTAGTTGGCGGTATCAGATATCGCCATTTTAATACGAGTTTTAGCAATAAGGTAGCTAATAAATGCCATTTTATTTTTTCATGGATAAATTTTTCTGAACAGTAAGGGAGGACAGATGACAAAGTGTAAGAGGTATGGCATAGTGTTGGTGTTTTTTGTGAGGAGCTTTTTGGATTTGCTGGAGGTCTTGGCCAATGACTTTGTCATCTGAAAGTCAACATTAAATTACTCGGAAGTTTCTGTAATTTAAATGCCTGTCCTCACTTGTGCATTAGACTCCAGCTTGATTATCTTTCAACATTTATGTGTATAATGGTTGTTTTCAGTTTTTCTGGTCTGGAGGATGGTGCCTAAATACCCTCTCAAGTTATAAAGGGGTAATTTCTGTTTTTCTAATGCCTTGGTTATGTTTCATAGCTTAGGCTAATTTAAAAATGACTTTTTTTTTTTTTTGTAACAGAAAAATATCTGCCTAACCAGTTGGAGAATTAAAGTGATGGATGGTAACACTGCAATATATGTTGAAGGAAAACGGAAGTAAGAAAAAGTTTTCTGATTTCAATGCAATGTAAAACATGTTGGTGGGCTTTCAGCATCTGAGCTAGAAAGGCTATACCATCTTCGCCTGGCTGAACAGCTGTAGCCTCGAGACTTGTATTCTTGGAATATCTTGGTAACTGTCGGAAGCAGTTCCACATGCTCCTGCCGCTTTTCTCCCCAGCCAGAGGGAACATGGCCCTTTGCTTGCATCCTAACCCTTGTGACAGTGCTTACAGCTCTTACCATTGTTTTTTAAACATAGTTATCTACCTTCTGACTAAGCACGCTGAGCCCCTTTGCTTCAGAGCCTGCAGAATGGCAGAGCTGGTGTACGGGGGGATGGGGGACTGCACGGCTGGAGGCTGAGGAACGGTGGGGGAGAAGGAGCCATGGTTGTCCTGGCTTAGGTGGCCATGGGAGCTGCACCTTCATGGAACTTACCCTGAGCCTTTGGCAAATACAAACTGATGTTAAGTTTAAACTTCTTTATCAAGGAAGAGGTGAACTCCTTCATGTGTGCAAGAAGTAGAGTGCCTACATAGAGGAGACTGCTGGTTAAATCATTATTTCAAAGTCCAGTCCTGAGTCAATCAAAGAGCTTAAGAGGAATAAAGACAAATGTGTTTCTATAGAAGATCCCCCAAACTGGTCCTGACTAGGGGTCTGACGAGCTTCTACTTCATTTCACAAAAATTCTATTTTGTGACTGCTTTAAGTCAAACTTGGTGCAGACTGCCATCAGCCATATGTTCCTGCCATATCATTTGTGATGGCACTATTACTCCTACAGCTATATGGTGAACCATGGCAGCAGCTGATCCACCTGAAAACGGACTCTGCAGGGTTTTTTTATGGTTTTGGTCAGATTGTATTCAAATAGCTGTAAGATCAGGAAAACAAGTGTCAGAAGAAAGGAGAGATTTAGCTTGTAATAAAGTTGTTTGAAGACATTGTGAAAATAATACCCTTGGAAAAGAGTATGCTACTCTTTCTGTAGTTAGTAACTACCTAACACAGTTACTTATCTACTGAAAACTCAGAACCTTACTCAACAGCAGTAGCACTGTGAAGGGAAGTAACTGAGTATGCTTACTGAGAGGTGTCCGGAGGCTACGTATTCTGTGGTAGCGTTTGTGGTAGGAATTGACATTTGTTTCATGGCTCTATGGAAACAACTGATGCTCTCACTTTGCACCCTTCACTACTAGCAACATGTTTTCTTTTCACTTGTGTTAGTGTGTATCTGATATGTGTTGCTTACGCATGATTGATGTGCTTTACAGACTCTCTGAATTGGCTTGTGTTAATATTGTGTGACAAGTTACACGGCTGAATGTTTTCACTCTCATGTTGGGTTTCGGTCCTTAATACTGTTCTGTAGTTTGGCCTGCTGCTTACTGTTGTAAAAGTACATGTAACAAAACCAAAAAAAAACCCGACACTCTGTAGACTTTCTACTTTAACGCTTGGGTCTATTTTTTTACTTCTTATGGAGAAGTGCCTTAATTTCTTAGCAAGTCCAATTTTTGCACATATTATGGCTTCTTCTGTTGTTCTTGTCTTTAAATAGGAAGGTCAGAAATAAGTATAATAATCCTGGTGAAAGTATACATTTGACCTGTATAATGGTAGTTTTATAACTTGCATAATGGTATCACTGCAATAATGAGCTGGTTGGAGGCCTTTAGTCCATTTTGTTTCTGCAGCCTAATGTCAAGCTAATGTTCTGTGACTAACGTTTGCAGTAGTTGACACGTTCATTTTGTCTCCTGTCCAAGTATTGGACAAGGCCAGAACACCTTCTCTTCCAAGCTAAGAAAAGAAAACCTAGCACATCCTACCAGTGTCTGAATCACTCATAAAATATGTAACACTGCCAGTCTTACATGAATATCAATATTCTAGTTTTAAATTCCTTCTTTTATGAAAACAATGTTTTTATTTCTGTTCTTCATGTTATCTGTCTTGTCTTAGAGATATGAAAGGTCTGTCTTGGCGTAGTAATACAATTATGGAACGCATAGCGCAAAACCAAGTTAAAACATCATCTGGCAGTATCTACTTGCTACAGGGAAATATAGATTCAGCTTCGATGCGAAAAGAAGGTAAGATGATTCTTAATGTAACATAACAAACTGAGAAGAGCTTTAGATTTATGATGGAACATACTGCTGACGCGAACATTTTGTCTTTATCTTGCTAAGTGGGCTCGGTGGGTATTCAGCACATGCTGGAAAGTGACTCCAGAATCGTATTTCTAAATACTATCTAATGTTAATTGTAGCTGGCATTTTTAGGGTGCTGCAGTTAGAGAGGGCTTTCAGAGCATGAAGTTGGCTAATTGGGTACGTTCTGTTAAGGAAACTGTTTTTTGCTAAGATTGACTTTATGTAATTTTGGTCAATATGTTGGCATTTAAATCGTGCTAAGACATTCAAACAGGGATTGTTTATACACTACCGAAATTACTCTGGTGTTCGCATTCTATTTGTGACTTACTATGCAGTAGTTACCGACTAGCTCTGCAACGCTACATGGAATTTCTGTTTGGAGACGGACTAGTTACAGGGACAGTGCTTTGTAATTTAGTAAACTGATCCATCTTTAGGGTCTAAGTGGTATGTTATACCAAATCCATACAAACTTCCTACTTCAGATTGTTTTGAAGCATGTGGAATTTTAAAGGAAATTTAATTTACACACAGAGTTAAAGTTAGGCTAGGCTTTATTCTATTTTTCTTGCTTCACGTCCATCCTCTGTCATGTTCGCTAGTAAATGAGCTGCCATGTTAGTGCTTACAGGCAGCTCTAGGAATGTAAAGATCATCTGTGGCATAGATGGAATAAATGTTTGCCTTAATACAGATGTGCCTTGTGGGCGTGATCACGCTCTTTTTAAAGGAGCATATATGCCCTCTTTGCTCTTTCAGGCCCAGCACACGACATCGAGAGATGTCTGTGGCTTTAATTTTTTCTTCTCATTTGCAGTACTGGGATGTGTTCTGATAAATACCTGACTAGGCTGCTATCTGACTTGAATATTTTTATTAGTTCGTCTGCTAAATACTTGTATTTTTTTTTTATTTCAATATTCTGAGAAGGAAAAGTGACAGCCAAAGACTTCCGAGCAGAGTGGCTATAATGAAATGCCACTCCTAAAGCGTTTTAAAGGAGCTGAAGGATGAAATAACCAGTACGTGGCACCTCACAAAAAACCTGCTTTGATACCTATGGGCCTGAAAGGTGGCTGATGCAAAGCTTTTTAAGAAAGTTGCTTCCCAAGTCCCTTGAAATTAATGAACGTGGAGTTTGGCATTCATAAGAGGTAAACCAATAGAAACTGTAAGAAGTAGTGGGATTGGTGGATGTACAGATAGTGAGGTATGGGGGAAGGCAGCTATAATGCTACTATAGACAAAGTAATGCCTCACAATGGTGTAAGACTTCTTTGATGGGGCCCCTAGACTTTGAGCTTCTAGAAAGGCTCTTGGGAAGATTGTAAGGATGCAAAGTAGTTATGTGGTAAGGAGGAGGAGCTTCTGTGGATTTAAATAACCATAGAAAATGAGAGGAATAAAAAGAATCCCATAACAATGTGGGCTGTTGAGCAGATTCATAAACTTTGCAGAAAAGAACATCAGCTGGGAAGCAGCAGCTGTAGTCTGATGTTGCTAAGTTGCATCAGGATGGGAACAGTGAGTGCTGGCCACAAAGCGTGTCATAAGAGCTTCAGAATGGGCATTAAAAAGATGACATTTAGTCTTGGTAAATGCAAAATGATGCATGTGGTGGTAGGAGAAAGCATATTGTTACATACATCACAATGGTTTCATAGCTTGGTCTGGGAGGGACCTTTAAAGATCATGTAGTGCAACCCCCGTATGATAGTATATGGTGATGTATGATTGTAAAACTCTGGGTTCACTGTAAAAACTGAGGAACAGGGTTTGGGGGTTTCAATAGGTGGTTCCCTTAAGAGGTCAGCTTAATGCTTACTAGCAGTTAAACAACTCGAACATTGAAAATGAACGGAACAAAAAAAAGACTGCTATTGGCTGTAAAACCTGTATGGTATATGAACATCTTGGAGACTGAGTACAACTCCACATCTTTCCTTCCCCCTCCCTGTGGAAACCCCAGCAAGCTACTCAGAAAGAATGCAGAAGAAGTAGGAAATGCGTGGAGAAGAATGACGTGTTTAAAGTTGTGAAAAGGCTTTCAGAGGGCAAAGGACAAACTAAGCTAAGACTTTCTGGTCTACAGAACAGGAGAAACCTTTAGGGTTTTTAAATACATAGAAATCAGTGTTGATTTCTCAGCTGGAAGTTGGGAGATTGCTTGGAGGGAATATTCCTGTATACTCGCCTTGCTTCCGTACTCTACTTTGGCCTCTGCTCTTAGCATCCTTTCCCTGGTTGGGGCTAGGTGGACCTTTGGTTATGCAGTAGATAAAGTAATGAAAGAGTGCCTTTCTCCTTTCCCATCCTCCTGGAGGAGCTCAGTTACTGGAACTCTGTTGGTGCAGGCTGACGTTAATGGCCTTTTAGCTCCCAAGATTAACAGTTTGTGGGTGCAATTTCCGTTGGTTGGTTGGTTGGTTTTTTTTGACTCGTGCCTGTTGGAAGGCTTTCCAGTAAAGATACTGCTTCCCAGAACTTCAGATAAATAGGCTACTACTTAAGCTTGTTTTTTAATCACATGTTGCAGATCCTTCTTGTATTAGTCCATGACTCCAGTGGTCTCAGTGTCAGAGGCTGAACGCTGCTGGTTTTGGAGATGTTGTGAGCAGGCAAGCAGTGGCTTAATGTTGTGCTTCTGCACCTGTACAGGTTATATCCTGTCAATGAGAAGGCCACACGATAGCATCCACGAGAGTGTTAAATGTCCACTGTTTCACTTGGAAAAGCTGGAGCTCAAGTGATGCTTTTTTTCTTCTCTGTTGCAACGAAGGATTACGTTATACCTTTGCATCAGTATTTGTTTTTAGGGCTGTTTTCCAATTTCAGAGACAAAACTAGAGTCATTCTGTTGTATCTGTACTACCTGAAGAAATTGCCAGGTTATAATGTTGTTGCTGGATGCTTTGACTGCACCTGATCCCTGATGCAGTTGTTCCTTGTCTAAGCCTCATGAACAGTCTGTGTGCTCTTGATGGAACAGTTTCTGTATCAAAGCACAACAAAGTTTTCTTCCAAGTGGAGTTTCCTTGATGCGGTCGGTCCCAAACAGACTTAACTGGAACCCGAAAAGCTCAGGCTGTCTGAGGGACTTCTGGCACTCTGCACAGAAGCCATGTGCCAGTCCAGCGAGATGAGCAGGGGAAAACTTGTGCTTCTGGTTCCCGGGAACCTAGAATGCTGTCTGCAGATACTGACGTCGGTAATTAATGACCCCTTGGTTGACTGTTGTATGAAGTGTGCTGTTCTCCTGAACTGGGGAAGCCTGTCTCTCTAGTGTTTAAAGATGTAGTGAGCTTCTGAGGTACTTACAAAACCATGATTGTACTGGATATTATTTCTACCCTTTCTGATTAAAAGTATTGCTCAGCTACTGTTAATGCTAATTTTGTTTCAAACAGGATTTCCTTACCGTTTCATCAAAAGATTTTCATATGGGTTTTCCAAAAAGTGGAAGGAATATGTTGAGGAGTTTCTTAAGGAAAGAAGAAGGTAATTTCTTTGGAGATTCTGTTTTATTGCAATGTTCTTTTACGTATTTATTGAGATTTTGCCTTTTAGGAATACTATACTAGAGGAGTATAAAAGTTGGTAGATGTGTGCATGAAGAGTATGTTCCAGGCAAATACTGGTCACCACTTTGGAAGGATACCCTTTTACCTTTCTTCGTTATACTGGTTTGGTTTTGTTCTGCTTGTCTACGTAGCCTTAGAGTAAACAGAAGCGAAGGGCTTCACTGACTTTGTGGCTCACAGGGTGTCCGTGTGAGTACAGCTGCACTGTGCTACTGGGCCTTTGCTGAGATAAGGAGAAGACTTCGAGTTTACGCAAGTTAATGTGTTGTTAAAGGACAGCTGCTTCAGATGCATATTATTTCTTTTCCTAAACTCCAAATCTTTAGGAAAGAACGAAAACAAAATACTGCTGAGGGTGAAGATGAAGAGAGTGACTCAGTGGTGGGTACGGATGTGTTGAAAAATGCAGATTCAGCAAGAGATGTAAAGAAACCTGAAACCAGAAACACCACCTATGAAGTATTACCGAAGAATGATGAAAATGCTTGTGGGTATTTAATAATCCTTTTCTTCAGAAAAAAGTTGGGGTGTTTTTGAGAGCTGTTTTCCCCAGCAAAAGATACCTAATACCTGTCTGTTTTGTATCTTGTTAACTAGGCTGTGTGGAAGAGGTAACAAACTAGTTGGGTGAAGTTTTTTTGTTTGTGTTTACTTAGACCGCAATCATCAAGAGCATTGACTTGTTTCTTTATTTCTGGTTTGTTGATGTACAACAGCTACGACAAGCAGTTAGGGGCTGTCCTGAGGGTTAACCCTGGGAAAGAAGCAGGAGTCCATTTTGGTCTGTAGTAGCTGCAGGCAGTGACTCCAGAGCTGTTTCTTCTGACAGCGAACTTATTTTTTTTTTTTTCTCTAGTTGCTATTTTGCGTAACATACTCTCTTCTTACTGCTTCTGGGACATCCGTAGGATTTAATACCTTCATCAGGGTAGTGCCCATGCCCTTTAGTTGGGTTAGTTTAAACTCATATCAAGCCTTTGAGCAGGTTTGTTTTATGGCATCTTCATGTTTTTGCCACAGTTGAGGCATAGTGATGACAACTGGGGATGGACAGAATTGGTTGTGGAAAAATTCATTACGTTGGCTTTGTTTCCGAAGGAAAGGGTTGTAAAGCCGTAACCTAATGGTCAACCTGTTTTTCATTTGCCTTGTAAAGCAATCCTAGCTTTGTTAGGGACGTAATAGCTTTTGGTTTTAACTTTGACTTCTTTTTAATATCTCGTCGTAGGTTCCAATAGGGCTTTGGCCAAATTTCATTGTACTGTTTGTCAGTACTATAATCAGATTTTCTTGCTAACGCTATAAAAGCTCTTTTATTTTTTTTCTCTCATTAGTTAGGATTTGTTCAGTGTGACAACTCTTCTTTATCATTCTACTTCCTTATATGACCTTTACGGTATTTATAACCTTCTAAACAAAGTAAAAATAAAAAGTTCACAACAGTGAATTTTGTAACTTGTGAATCACGTTAAGGTATGCTCATTTCTAACCTGAACGCTTTTCAGAGAACAATGCAACATTGTGGTAAGTTTTATATTTTCCACTTAGTCTGTGCAAATGAGCTGGTTTAAACACAGTATTGCTCCTGTGCTTGTGAAGTCTGCAATATTTTCAATACAGTGTTTGGGACAAAACCGTATTTCTTGGGTTTTTTTCCTCATAGATACAACACCAAAATACAGTTCCGTATTTGACTCAAACAGAGTTTACACTCGTAGCGGCCGTCTTGTTAAACCACCATTAAGCTTCTGGTGCGGGCAACGTGAGTTTGTTGATCAGAACCTAAATGTTACTATAGAAAAAGGTGGAATAGATTATCTCAGCATGGTAAGATTCTTTTGCCTATTGTTACTTAAACGTATCTTAAATATAATGAATAAGGTTGGCTAGCTATATAACAGAACGAGTCCAGCTCTTTCAAGTACCTGGAGAGGCAGGAAATCTTGAAAACATTATAAAAGCATTTTAAAACAAACAAAAAAATAGTCTTCATCTCCATATTACCAGATAATTGTTGTTGTCTGTAAAATGGGGATAACGGGGAATCACTTCTGGAAAAGTAAGTTGGGGTGTGTTTTTTTGAAAGATAAATATATCAAACCTGAAGTTGCACACGTGCACTGCTGTGGGTCACAGAGGTTCCAAAGTAAAATATTTTCTGTAATGTTGTAATGCTGAGTCCGCGCCGCAGTGTTTAACGGCACATGGGGCGGCAGTGTGCTGCAGGTAGGTTTTGGGTTAACCTGTACTGCTCTCCCTTCTCCCCTTCCTGGGCAGGGTTTCACATTCCTTAGGACCAGCTGTTCCCTCAGTTCCCCTATCCTGATCTGTCCAGGTCACCCCAGTTTTTATTGAGGTGTGCTGTTCTTATAGATTATGACACTTTAAGCAACTCTGATAATCTGATAACGAGTGAAGGAAAAGAACATTCTCTGTGGTAATTGTGAGGGTTTGGGGTTTTTTTTAAATCTCTGTAAGATTAGTTGGCCTTATGGAACAGGGGGAGTATTAACACTTGTCATCAGCTGCAGCAGTGAAGGTGTACGTCCAATTTACTGCCAACTCAAGCAGTTCTAGGTCTTCAGACTTTAATTTATGGTTTAGAATATTTAAAGGGAGCCTGGCTAAGTTGTTTTGGTTGCGTGCATTTGTATAAACACCTGTGTTCATCAAATAGTATTTAGTAGATACTGTTCAATGTAGGTGACTTTTAAATCTACCAATCCTGTAAACATTCGGCTTTTTCAGAGCTGGCATCGGTAGGCTTGGTATGTAATCTCTTGCAGAAGTTTAGATTAAATTGTTTTATTTTGAAGATGTTTAGTAGTGAAAAATCCCAAGGAAAGACCAGTTCCGTCTCCAAGAACAGTAAAAGAAAGGGAGTAATGAAGACAACAGAAGAAACACCAAAAAGCCGAAGTCAAGGTAAAAAAAAAAAAATTTTCCCCCTTTTTAAAGTTATGGACTAGAATCAGTGGGATTATGAGTTGGGTGCTGGAGCAGTATGCTGATGTCCTGTTAATGCAAAGAAATTATTTAAATCTTCTAATGGCTGACTGCTGCTTCTATGAAGAATTATCAGCGTAGCATCAATGCCTACTTTTACAGCTCCGAATATAAACTATGTTTGTAAATCACTTCTGTATTTACATAATGGGAACATGTAGAGTTCTTTCTGGAAATTGAAATTAAAGGATTACGATTTTTTTTTAAGCTTCTGCTCCTGTGCTTTGGATCTCTCAACATAGCTATTATGTGTGACTTGAGAGAGCCTGGAGAGAAGCGGAGGTCACGAGTCCAGGGAACTGGTGGTCTGGCCTTACTTTTTAAGCTGGATGAATGAAAATAAATTAAATGCCTGTGTGGGCAAAAAAAGTGTGTTAACAGAGTTTTAAAACCTTTATTTTTAATAGAATTTGGGAAATAATAGAAGCCTGAAAACAATCTAAAATAGAAAGCAGAAGTTTCTCTTTTAAAGCGACTGTAATGCTTCCTGCAGAAAAGCTATTTGCAGCACAAGTAAAGCTTTTGGGATGTTAGCGCTAGCTCAATCTCAGTCACAGCATTTTAGCAACATTTTCTGTTTACAATTTTATTCTCTCTCTGCTCAGTACTTTCACATTCCCTTTTGTAGCCTTGATTATCCTCATTCTTTTAGTTGCCTGGAGGCAGTCTGTCATGGGAGTGAACTGGGCAGGGGCAGGATGTCTCCTGTGCATGAGGAACCCTCCCCACTGCTGGCTGTACTCCCTCTGAGCAGAGGGACACTTGCTCGGAATGAATTCAGTGCTTAGAGCTGCTTACACACTGTGGGTTCTCTGTCAAGAGTCATGTGTGAATGGATTTGCCCTGCCTCTTGACTGCCACGCAGAGGACATGCTGTCACGTCTGTATCGTGTAGCCTCCTGTTCCTGAAGAATTTAATCCCAAATACATAGGAGTGTATGTGTGAGGGCAGAAGGCCTTTACGTAATCCTTCCGAGATACGCGTATGGGAAAGGAGGTGTAGCGATCTTGGGAAGCTTCACTAGGTGCTGGTTTTACTCAGTTTTGTTTGGTAAAGTCATGGACATCCCTTCACAGCAGAAATGAGTTCATAGTTATCTGTCTGGTAAATCTTTGGGTTGCAGATTACCTGTGCTACATGTCTCTTAAATGGGGAAGGGGTGGGCTGTACAGAGCGGGATGAAATGTGTCCTGGCATCACCAATTTCTCTCTCAAGTGACATTTTGCTGTGTTTCGGAGGGACGCAGCGTTTAATTTATTTTTGTGTCCCAACATTGACCATTCAACCGAATATCTCCTTGTCCTGAGGAACTCTAGTGTTCTGTTTAATGTGGGGAGAGGCTTCTGCAGAACACGGGGAGCTGCACGCTGGAGGTGTGCTGCTTGTCTCTTCCTGTGGACCGCAGCCTATATAACAGAAAGGAGTTCACAGATCTTAACGAGTGTGGGATGCATTGCATCCCACAGCAGGCTGGTCTTTGCTTGTCTAAGAACACAGTAACGTTTACATTACAATGCATGATATCATACTGACATCTTTTTCAGGGAAAAACAATGAAAAAAGAGTAAGTTCCAAAAGAGAAACCAAGTCTGCTCGAAGCAAGAAGGCCAAGTGCTTCATTTCAGATGATGAAAGTGCAATCAGTAGTACAGAAATTAAAACACAGGTTTCTGTTAAGCCGAATCCATTAAATACTGAAGTACTAAACAAACCTAAGTATAATAGCAGAATCCCAGGAATGACAAAGAAAAAGAAAGAAGCAGAATATGGAGAAGTAACTATCTATCGGCAGGCTTACAAGTACTCTTTAAGGTCAGCCAAAGGTCAAGACAAGCATTTAACAGAAAAATCGTCAAGCAAAGATGAGGAAGAGGAATCGAGTGAAGACATCCCACTGTCTATCAAAAGGAAAACCAAACCCTTATTAAAACAAGAGACTCGAACTTCTAAATCTTCCTCTAACTGTAAAAGTTCACAGGATGATGCAAACAAGGTGTCATGTGAACAGAGGACGGTAAAACACTCTGCTGCCTCTCATAATGTGCCGTTGAGGCAAAGTGTGCCCAAATCCATTGACAATGCTCCTTTACTTGAAGGAAAAACACCTTCTAGCGAGTCTAATACTTCCCACCTGCCTGATAAAGCAACAAGGACAAGCAGCAGAATCAACCCTTCAAGGTATTTGCTTGAACCTGACACTGAGTCTGAAACCAATGAAGAGGAATTTCATGTAAAAGGAAAGAATTCAAAAGTATCTGATAAAAAAACAAATTGTGAAGTTTCTAATGCTGCCACATCTTCAGCAGCAAAATCCAGAGAACCTGAGAAGGAAAAGCTGCAGAAATCTCTAGAACTTTTTCCAAAGGCAACTGATGGTTGGTCTGAAAAGGAATTGCAGAAGCTCTACAGGCAAGTGGTTGCCCTGTCTTCACAGGGCAAAGTTTCCCTCGAGCGTCGGGAGGCATAATATACTGGAGGGTTTAGATGGTCTGGATTTGGATTTTTCAGATTCAGTCTCACATTATTTTAAAGGTTTCCTTTACATTTTAATTCACTCCTGAAAAAATAAATTTTGTTAACAAATTAAAAAATAGTGAAATAGAGGAGACAACTGGGTATTTTCTAAAATAATGGTAGATGTCTGAGCCTGTAGCAGCCCCTACCACTGTCATCAGTGTAAAGTGAGAGGAACACAGATATTAGGCAAAATTTTGTGAATCTACTCCTCTACCTGTTTTTCATAACCACAGACTTAATCTTGTTAAAAGTGATAAGCATTCCTATGAGTAAAATTGAAAAACACAAGTAGGTAAATAATATAGTGAAAGTATTCATATTTATGATGTAGACAGTAAGTCAGCAGTAGCATAGTCTCTCCCCTAATGCAATAAAACGTTAAACATGACGTGCTTATGTATTTTAAGTTTTGCAAAGGGAGATTAACTGCAAGAATGTTTAATTAATGCATCGTCCAATTACTTAAACTACCGGGCAGTATTTAATACATACATTAAGTAATAAAATGGTCACGTTTGGTTTTGTTTCTTTTAGATTAGAAGCCTGAAAAGGCTTGAGATCGTGCCTCTGGGGCAGGGCGGGGACTGCTGCAAATACGGAAGAAATTTATCTTGTAACTGAGCTGTTAGCTTAAATTGTTCAAATAAACGTTTGCATGTTTTAAAGCACCTGGACAAGACACCAGAGACAAGATTCTCTACGTCCAACGCACAGTGTCCTTTCTAGGACAGGCAGCTGGTCTCTGGGTATTTTACTTGGCGGTGTTGCGCAGATTCTTCGGCATGACGAAGGCCGTGGCTTTGTTCTCTTGGCAGGGCCATTGCTTCGTTTCCAAAGCACAAGAATGGCTTCTGGGTGGAGGTGGCCATGGCGGTGGGGTCTCGCTCTGCTGAAGAGTGCCATCAGAAGTATGTAGAAGAACAACAGGCAAAAGGTTCCAAAACTCATGCCAAGAAGGCCACCACTTCAGCAAAACCAGAACAGAAAGGTACTGACATCTTGTTTCCGAGTATTTTGTTGTGTTTAAATAATTTTAAATCCAGTATTTATTATGTAATGAGAGATACAGATATAAACACACATCAAGGTCCCATAGTGAAGAAGGTTATCTTCCATAGTATAAAGGTTTGTTGGAGAGTTTGGAGGATGTCATAAGTGACTGAAGTAACAATAAGAGAAAGGATATTTTTAGAGTTTTCTAGGTTTTGGCATGACGGGAAGCCTTAAACTGGCCTCACCACCTAAGGGAAAATAGATATTTATATCTTCAGAAGCCCTTGGAGGCCTAGTAGATAATGAGCTCCTTGTAGTGCTGTCTATCTGTATTGGGTTTACGTGGCAAGGTTTTGGTAGCGAGGGGGCTTCTGTGAGAAGCTGCTAGGAGCTTCCCCTGTGTCCGATATAGCCAATGCCAGCCGGCTTCAAGAGGGACCCACTGCTGGGCAAGGCCAAGCCCATCAGCAACAGTGGTAGCACCTCTGGGATAACACATTTAAGAAGGGGGAAAAAAAGTAAGTTGCTGCGGCACAGAAACTGCAGCCAGAGAGAGGAGTGAGAACATGTGAGAGAAACATCCCTGCAGCCCCCCAGGTCAGCGCAGAAGGAGGGGGAGGAGGTGCTCGAGGAGCAGAGATTCCCCCGCAGCCCCTGGGGAAGACCCCGGTGAGGCAGGCTGTGCCCCTGCAGCCCAGGGAGGTCCA
>JAVKLA010000040.1:21348884-21416736 GCA_034782735.1 Sagittarius serpentarius
CAGGGGGGTGCCCGAAGGAGGCCGTGACCCCGTGGGAAGCCCGCGCCGGAGCAGGCTCCTGGCAGGACCTGTGGCCCTGAGGAGAGGAGCCCAGGCCGGAGCAGGTTTGCTGGCAGGAGTTGTGACCCCGCGGGGGACCCGCGCTGGAGCAGCCTGTGCCTGAGGGACTGCTTGCTGTGGAAAGGACCCACGCTGGAGCAGTTCATGAAGAACTGCAGCCTGTGGGAAGGACCCATGTTGGAGCAGTTCGTGGAGGACTGTCTCCTGTGGGAGGGACCCCAGGCCGGAGCAGGGGCAGAGTGAGGAGTCCTGCCACTGAGGAGGGAGTGGCAGAGACAAGGTGTGAGGGACTGACCCCAACCCCCATTCCCCATCCCCCTGCGCTGCTCGGGGCAACAGTGGGGGCGGGTTTAGGTAGAGAATTTGGGAGTGAAGCTGTGCCTGGGATGAAAGGAGGGATGGGGGAAGGTGTTCTAAGATTTGGTTTTATTTCTCATTACCCTACTCTGATTTGTTTGGTAATAAATTAATTTAATTTTCCTCAAGTGGAGTCTGTTTTGCCTGTGACGGTAACTGGCGAGTGCTCTCTCTGTCTTATCTCGACCCACGAGCCTTTTGTTCTGTTTTCTCTCCCCTGCCCAGCTGAGGGGGTCAGTGACAGGGCAGCTTTGGTGGGCATCTGGCATCCAGCCAGGGTCAACCCACCACAGTACCCAAAAAGGATACAGGGTGCTTGGGTGCGCTAAGGGCAATGTTGAATAAGAACAGTGAAGTTACATTCCCTGGTGTCTGGCACTGACGTGCCTGTTGCTGTTTTCTGTCCAGTTGTGAAGTCAGTCATTCATGTTTATGGAGAACAAGTACACCCTGAAGTGAAAAGCACAAGATGCTCAATCCAGTTATTTAACACGAGAAGGTTACGATGACGTAGTGAGTGCTTAGGTAAGGAAAGCCAGTTGATAGCAACTCCTCTAGCTGAGGGAGAGATGCCGTCACTCAGCCGTTGGAAGCTGAAGCTTTAAATGTAACACAGCTGTAGACAAAGACTGCTCTGGTCATGCTTTGCGGTGGTTAAAGGTGTGCCCCGGTCTCCATTTACTGAAAGCATTAAAATAATTTTTCTGTCCAAATGAGGTGATCCGGGTTACTCACAGTTACAGGACTTCACACGGGAACGCTTGGCTCCAGTTCTGTAGCGTCCATAACGCAGAACAGACCAGATGATCTCCGCAGGTTTCCCTGCCCTCAAAGGCAGTGAACTGTGATGTTGTGCAGACTTGGAAAAGCAGCAGATTGAGGGTTCAAGTGCAGGACAATGCACTTGATTTTTACTTGAATGTCTCTTTGAGTTGTGTAAGAATCTGCTGGGCATCAGTTTTGTAATTAATTTGGTAGAGGTGGTATGTTCCTGAGTGTTTTGGAGCACAGATAGAAACCATCGTATTTTGACTATTACCATGGTATCAAAATTCCCTGCGCTTCTGTGATGATGAAAGGTTTTTCTAAAGTTACCGCTTGTTTCTCCACTGCTGATATCCTATAGAGAATTTTTTCCTGTTTCACCCTGGTATTAGACGTGATCTTGACATGGGTGATAAGTCTTAGTGTCTTCCATCTCTGAAATGCAGATGCATGGATAATTCTGTTAAAATCCTAATAAAATAGCTGATGTATGATGCTTGCGATGGCTATGTGAGGCTCTAGAGTAAGCTTCCGATTAAGATGTAGCAGAGAAATTCTTTTTGAAAGCATAAATTGTGTAAGAACTCAAAGGATCAGAAAGAAGCTGTGAGATGTTTCCACGAAGGAGAGACTGGACTCTGTATCACTAACATTGATTGTAGTTAGTGAATTTTAAAACCATGCTACGTAACTGATGCCTTAGAACAATTAATATTTTGATTCATGTAGATAAGAAAGAGCCGGTTACGATAACTGCCAAAGTGGGAACCTTCAAAAGAAAGCAGCAGATGAGAGACTTCCTGGAGCATTTACCGAAGGACAACCACGATGATATTTTCACTGCAACGCCCTTTCAGAATAGAAGAGTAAAGGTAAATCTGGGAAAACAGTATATATACATGTATGCTTTTCTGGTTGGTATTTCAAGGGTGTGTTGCAAGTCTGCTGGTTCAGTTCCATCAATAAAATCTTGTGGATTTGGGGTAAGAGGCTTATTTCCTTGATTTGTTATTGTAGTACGGGGATTGTGTGGAACGTGGCTTCTGCAGACCAGCCTTACCACTGAATGGATGTGTAAAACCAGCCTGGGGTAGGGGTGTCCTTTCTGCCTCCGTACGGGAGAAACTTCGGACGCTGTGAAGCGTTGGTCGTGCAGTGATGTCGCTGCCCTGGGGCTGACCACTGGGTCCTCATGCTGTGGAACCGGGTACTTTCTAAGGTCATGCTGATACTTAACAGGACTTTCTTTCCCTCCTCTGAGCACATCTTGCATTTATACCCACTTGCCTCTCGACGCTGCCTGTGGGTGGGTTTCTCATTGGGCGTTCTGTTATCCTCTCGCCCTGGCCCTTGCCTGTTCTTTACTTACTCTCTCATCTTTGTTGCTTATTTGGGCTGCAGAGCTGCCCCTTTTCTCGGTTAGGCTCGTCTTCAGCAGCTGAAGCAGGAGTGCCCTGCCCTCCCGCTCCACCTGCAGCCCCCAAACACCCCCCGCAGACACAGCACCAGACCTGGAAAGTGTTACCGCATCTCTGTGACAAGCCTCCACTTAGCTGTGGTGAAGCACAATTATGCACTCTAGATGTTAGTTAAGACCCTCTTTTCATGTGTAAAAGGAAAGCCACTTGTTCATCAAGAGAATGACTTATTATTTTCCTCTGTAGAGAATTTTTGAAGTATATTTCATGACTCAACTTTTTGCTGTTGTCTGACCAAGCGAGCTCTGCCTATTAAAACCAGCGCCTGGGTTCCAGCAGACTCCAAACTGCACCTATATGTCTCTTGATACTTTCGTGGGTTCTTTTGTGGGTTTTCTTTGTAGCAACAGTGGGTTTCTTATTCTGGCACACACCCAGAAGTAGAGTAACGCCACAGCTCATGGGTAAGTCAGAATTTAAGCAGTGTTAGCTTCATGGCTTTCCATAAACTGCAGTGTGCTATGGAGAAATCCCTGTGACTAGTATGAGCAGCTCGGCTATCAAAGAATCGATGCACCCCTGTCCAAGACACCCTGGTTTTGCAGAGGATTCTCCAGGAGACTCCTCTCTTGTAGAATACCATTTCAGCCAGTGATTCAAAAGGGTTTGCCTTTTTTTTTTTTTTTTTAATTTTTTTCCAAGTTCATTTTGCCTAGCTTGTGCCTTCTGTCACGTATGGTGAGAAGTATACCTCCAGAGAGAAATTGTATGTATTTAGGAGTCGGAAGCGGATTCCCCTTCCATGAAGGAGTCCAGCCCCCCTCCTTGAACCCAAGCAGGCTTTTGACATCTGCAGTTTCTTATGCTAAGTTCCAGAGCTGAATTATTTGCTGTGTGAAGAAGTGTAATCTTTTATTTGTTCTGAACTTGCACCTGCTGACTTTGTCCTCCTCTTCTCATGGGGAAGAGAGAGCAAACAACTGTCCTGGTCCCCATTCATCCCCGATGCCAGTTATAGCTCTCCCTGCCCCCCAGGACCTGCTGTGCTTCTCATCATCTGTGTAGCTCCTCTCTGAAACTTTCCAGTTCTCCTCGCTCTTCAAAATGGAAGGACCAGAAGTTCACTGAGTAATCCTGAAATCCTCCTCCTGAGTAGTAACGGTCAGCTTTGAGCTTGTAACTCAAACCAGAAATTAGTTTTTTATTGTGTAGTAGCAGCCAAAAAAGACCAGCAAAATGTTGGACATCAACGGGAGGAGTATTAAGAGCAAGATGGAGGCATCATTTGGCTGCTATGTCGAGTCCTTGCATACCTGCATTCTGTGTACTGTGCACGTTGCTGGCTTCTGCATCTCAAGAGGGACAGAGTGGAGTCAAAAAAGCCACTGAAGGGCACAAGGGAATGGAGTGACCCCTATTGAGGAGAAACTGGAGAGTCTGGGACTCCTCTGTTTGGGGAAGAGGGACACAACCAAGGTTCACAGAGTCGTGAAGAGGCTGTGTCCTGTCACCACTCTTGAGACAGACCCCTGAGAAGCCTTTTCAGCAGACTTTTGCTAAAAAGGGCAGGTCACTGATTGCTCTGATGTGGCTTTGTAGTTGCCAACATTCCGGGGAAGCCAAGACGATGATGATGATGACTTTGCACTTACGGACAACCCGATCACACCTTCCTCAGCTGTCTTCCCTATGGTGAAAACCCCGCAGTGTGAGCATATCAGCCCTGGTATGCTGGTACCCATCAACAGGTAGGAACTCGTACTACTGTCCCTCTGCTAACCTTCTCCTTTCTCATTTGCCCCAAGATTGGTTTTTTTGTCTTCTGAGAAGGGTCACTCTTGCAACGGGGACCTCAGTTCACTTCCAGAGACAGAGCATGCATAGGAAATCCTGCAGTCCTTGAGGGATTTGTTTAGAGAAAGCTCTTGCCTTTGACAGTGCGTGCCGTTTGAGCTACTCAGCCAAGCGTGGGCAACGAAAACGATGCCCATTGCATGTCCTTTTACTCTTGGAGAAGGTAGTGATTTGGGCTTCAGCCTCAGCAGAGCTTCCTCTGCTCATTTTGAGTCTTAACCTGTTAATCCAATTGCTTCAGGCTTTACTGAAACAAACTGGAATCCTCTTGAAACTTGCCAAGTGGCATTTTATCTAATGGACAAGAAATGAACTTCATCTGGGAAGATGATGAAGCTTTGTCCGATACTTGCATGAAGAGTTCTAGCATGTGATCTAATGAAACACTTCTGTCTTGTTATACTCCTACAGCTGCTGTTACATTTAATTGACCAACAACTGTTTTTAATGGCCATGCTAATTTTCTTTCTCAACTAGAGATGTATGTATAATGCCTTTAACTGTATCCAGCAGATTCTGTAGGTGGCACACCAGTGACACTAATGTGCTTGGTTACATCTGCAGGAATGATTACGACAGGCACGTGTTCAGAATGCAGAAGAACATGCAGGGCAGCAGAGGCACCTGGGACAACGTCAAGAAGTTGGTAATGCTGGTTTCCTTGAACGTTGCCTAGTTGCCCCTTAAGGATGCAGTTTTGCTAGGCAGCAGGCAAAAGAATTCCAGGATCACCACCAGTGTGTATATTCAAGGTGGAAAACAGGAACCCTCCTCTACTTCTGCCCAAACTTCTGGGTTTTGTATCTACTTCTGTTGGAAAAAAGTTCTTTTTGTTAGAAAAGAGCTATTTGTTGTCAGGATTAAATACATTGCTTTTTTTCAGGATTTGTAACTGCTTTTGAATTCTGTGATCTTTAGGTACATTAAGTTCCTGTTATAGTCTTCTATGCAGTGGGAAAGGAAACTCATTCTCACTTTCCATCAGTCCCTGAACTGATGTATTTATTCCATCACTATCCTGGGTTTTGTAATTCTGGCTTTTCCATGAAAAGCTGAGATCCCAGAACAATGGCTTGTGCCTCCAGTTTAGTGAAAGCATTTGTTGAACAGTTTAAATTTTTAGTGAAAATGTAGCATAGTGATAGGGCACCTTAATTCCAGTGTAAGGCTGGGTCTGTGCCCGTTCCCCTGCACTGTTCTGACCTTCCTGTGCTGGTGCTGTAGCAGCTGTTTGAGCCGAGCCTTTTTGTCCTTTTTATCAGGCTGGAGGTGTGCTTGGGACGCCAGCTTCATGCAGAACCAAGTTCCATTTTGATAACAGTAAGTACTCCTTGTTTCTCCTTCTTCATTTCGGGCCCCTTCTCTTACTTTCATATTGCCACTGGCTTGTTGGGTATCCACAATCTTTGTGTTTAGTAATTTTTCTGCAGTCTGTTTCTCATAAGCGTCTTTGCGTTTTGGACCTTCTGTAACTACTTTTTAAGCTCGGGCACACAGACTAATAATCCCCTATTTTTTTTTTTATTGCAGAATTGAAACAGTCCTCTGCTGTAGAGAAGCTCTTTGTGGCTGAGGCTAAGGCAGCAGATTCGTCAGATGAAGAACAGGATGATTCCTATTTGTCTGTTTAATGAACTTTGTGGATTTTATTAGTTGAATGCTTATGCACCTCTTGTACGAAGCAAAGGGCTTTGGCCACCCCTCTGAGAGGGCATGCCTGTGATGTTGAGTCCAGTCTGGAAACCTTGACCTGCAGTGTTTTTATGTGTTTTAACACCATTCTTGCCTCGCTACCTGTCCGGCAATGTTTGTCACTTTTCCATGTGTACAAAGTGGCACTTTCTTGCCCAGGCTCCTCCTTTCTGTTGCCCTCCTTTCTCCTGGGGGAGGGAGAAATGTACATGGATATGAATTACTGGCAAGTTTTGATTTGTTTTAAGATAAAGTATCTTCCTGAAACATGGCTGTGCAATAAATTTATAATGGTACAGTCTTATAACTCAAAAGCAATTCCAATTAATTTCCTCTACTGGGAGTTGGAATTTTTACATTTCCTTAATGTAATAAAAAAGGACAAGCTTACTTTACTCATAGGTGAATCAGACTCTTTGGCAGGGAGAAGCAGCCTTCACCAGCTATCCATCAGTCCTGGTTATCTTGTCATCTAGGCCTGCAGGTTGTCATCCTCTCTATCTTTTGTTTTTAAATAGGCATGAATGGCCGATGCCAGCCTGGTGCTGGGCTGTATTAGCCCCCCCCTTCCTGTGTCAGCAAGGGTATTTATCTATCTCCCTTCATTCCCTCCCGTCCATACCGGCCCTTCCCCAAGAGGCTCCAGCAGGGGTGAGGAAGGACTGAAAAGCTGTTCCTTTCCCAGGTGGCCGCAGTGTGGCAGCAGCACGCTGCGGCCTGTCCCACAGCAGGCAGGCTGGGTGCTGGGGAAGGCTCTATCTGGGGTGTCACCTCCACCTGCGGTGGGAGCAGGAGGGAAGGGTGACCCCAGGGTCACCGGGGGGGCAGGGGCCAGGAGAGGAGAGAAGGAGATGGCAGCAGCGAGGCCACCTAAGAACACAGGAAGGGGCCCGCTGCTCTCTACTTCCATCCTAGCAAACCCCTCAGGATTCTGGGCAAGAAGAATAAGGAGTATGTGGCAATTCACTTTGTTCCTAGTACCCTTGGGTACCCATCTTGCAGTAGAGAGCAAGTACCTGCAGGAGGCTCCTTCCCCTCCGTCACCACCTTTCTGTGTCAGCCATTACTCATTTTTAAAGGAACTGTGGAAGGCTGGTACCCAGCAAACAGCAGCCCTGCCCGCAGAGCCGCATGCCCTACTCTAGGTGTTCACCCCGTGCCGACAGCCAGCTGGAGGCAGGGGGCTGTGGGGGACCCTGGTGCCCGGCAGAGACACAGCCTGGCGCTAGGCGACTGACAGAAGTGGATGTAGCGTGCCAAAAGCCCTGTTTCTGCAAGGATTTATTTACATATTTTACAGTGAATCAAAACTCAGTAAAGTGCAGTTAAAAGAAAACAGCCTGGGGGTCCAGAAAGCAAGTTTCACTCCCCTCAGCTCTTGGCAGCTGCATTGCTTCTCCCCTTAGCGCAGAGGTTCTCCGGCAGCATCTGCACATCAAAGCCGTAGTGGAGGTGGCGGTAGATCTCCTCCGCCTTCTGCGGGCTGACCTGGGCACCGGTGGCAATGTCGAAGGGGGAGCTGTAAGAGAGCACAGCAAGAGGGCACCTCACCTGCAGCTCTTTGGAGTCCAGTGGACAAATACCAGCACAAAAGGGGAAACTGCCAGCGGGCAAGAAGTGTCCAGTGTGAGGAGAGCAAGCAGAATGCCACCAGCTGCTGGCGTCACCTCTCTCTGGGTGTCTGAGGGCAGTGAGCACACCAGACTAAGCAAGCCGAAGGACACGGCAGAGAAAACAGGGCATGCCGTGAATGGGGAGAGGAAAAGGTTGGGCAGCAGGAGGGAGGGTGGAAGCAGAGTCCGTGTCATTGCCCTGGTCTGGCTCAGCTGGAAGAGACCGAGAAATGCATAAAGAGCAGGACTGATGCGGAGACAGGGAAGCTCCGGGGGAGCTCTGGCAGTAACAGAAAGGCCCAGAAAAGATCTCCCTGAGCAACTACCCCAGCAGGAGGCCCCAGATGAGACAGAGGAGCAAAAGTCAGGCCTCAAAGCACTTGCCGTACATCTCTGCTGTTACCTGTTGGCCATCTTCTTCACGGAGTCAAAATAATGGCACATATTGAGAGCAGCCAGGTAGCTGAGGTTAGGAAAATTCAAGTAGAAGTTGAGCACTTCCCGTTTGTGACCCTCCACCTCTGTCGGCACGCGAATGGCGGCGTTTTTTCTTTGCTCCACCAAAGCAAGGTCTTTCAGCAAACCTGCAGTTTCCTCTTGGCAAGAACTGAAAAGAATTTGGACCCCTGCCTGGACCAAGGCTGAGAGCACACCGTCATAGTACTGCGTCCTCTGGAAAAATCGTGACGTTTCTCCTGCAGAATGGAAATACAGAAAACTCTGTGAAGTTTAAGTGCTAAATTACTGTGAAAAATCTAGTAAGAATCACTCGCAAAGCAAAATGGCTCAAAGATCCCCTGCTGTGAGAACTCAACGAAAAACAAGACAAGGGAAACCATCTCGAGGAAGGGAGGCAGGAGGGGTCATAGGAATGGGATTTACTTGGTTACTTGAGAGGTAAAGTTTAGGAATTAACACTGAAATTCCAAATGTCATTAGGGGAGAGGATTGGGAGGAACATGTGATAAGTGATGAACAATAGGACAGACGGAAGCGGAAGAGGTTTGGTAAAGCTACGAAAGTAAGAATGCACTGGAACACTGTTAAACAAGAAACCAGCAGCACTCTGGAAACAGCGTAATGAGAAAAAGTGGACAAACGATGAAGATGAATGACACCTTCAGCAGCGGGGTAAAAAGGCAGCTCAAACGCAATCCACTTATCTATAGCCCCCTCTCTCTGAGAAGCTACATCGTCAGTGACCAATTCTATCATTGTTTCCATATCTGAACTATCAATAAATTAGATTTTTGGTCACAAAACCAAAGCTGCATTCACAACAATTTGATTTCGATAGTGGAGTTTTATGTCCCAGAACATGTGTAATTTAATTGGAGCTGTGAGCTCTAGTTCCATCTTCTGCGAAGCAGGTGCAAGCGAGACCTCTCCCTTATTTTCTAGATGGCGCTGAGAATAACAACGTTAGTAAAATTGTTTGATTGCATAATTTGAATCTTAGGATTAAACCAAATGACCTATCCAAACTATGTAAATTAAAGAAACAGTCTTGAATTTTCCACAAGTGTTTAAATCAAGTCAGGAGCCACCTTTGAGACTCCTCTGTTCTGTGCTTTGTGACACGAGGCAATAGTTCAAACACAGCCTTCCCACAGTAACTTTTTGTAGAAGTGCTCTTTTTGCCTTTTTCTAAAAACTGATTTCATTCAGCTGATTTACCTTTTGCTTGTTCAAGCAGCAGCCATTACGTGGTTTGCGCTCTACAATCTGGAGGTAGACTGAGTACGTGGGATGGTGGGCTCACGCCAGGTACCATTGTCACTGGTTCTAAACGGTGAGAGTTTTCGTATACAGTCTGACAGATACCACCCCTTAGGTTGCTGCTAGAAAAAATATTTTTCTTGAATCCACTGTTATTTTAGTGCCGAGCACAGATAAGATTGTGCTTGTTCCTTTATTCTACTATTCTCACCTTCTTTGTTGAAATCTGTCTTGACGTTGGGGTTTTTTTGGCTCCTATTAATATGGTCAGTTAATAATGTTTGAGTTAACTTGCTTTTCCCTGCCTCAGTATGAGAGCAGTGTATCCCTCTGGATCCAGTTGTGTATCTCTGCCTATATTAAGTGGCCCTCAAAAGCAAAACAAATGTTCATGTTCAGCTGGTGACCTTATTAATGTAATACTCCCACAGAGACTAAAGATACAGGTTTTCAATCTACTTTCTGCCCCGTATTATACACAAAGCCGGTGTGGCCAGTGGGAGGCTCGAGCAGAGACCAGCGCGTCCCCGTGCTGCCCCTGCCTGGGAACACCTACCTGTTTTAATCCTGTCCTTTTCCACAATCACACATATTCTCTCAAACATGCTCTGCAGGCGCTGGATCCGCTGGGTGACTTTGTTCCTGTTCACAGAGTTCAGTAATTCTGACAGAAATTTCCTTTCCACGGCCATGCGGTTGCTCACGATGTAATCGCTGCTGCTCAGCGAGCAAACCTGCACCTTTACTCCGTGAACTGCCTTCAAGGAAGAAATCACCTCTGCTCCAGAGGAGATCTCACGACTGTCTACCAGAATACAGAGGGAAGGTTTTTTCTCCAGAGGGTCATGTGAAAACAGAGCTGTAGCTGAAGAGGGTTTTGTGGAAGCAGAACAAGATGGAACTGAAGTGCTCTTACAGGTGTTCTTCAAAGAACTTTCCACCTGTAAATGTTGAAAATCACACAGTATGTCTAAGAGATCGCAGAAGCATAAGGCCAAAGAACAACAAGCCAATAAAAAAAAATAGTTTTCAAATACTGATGCTTAACAGATATACTTTGTCCGTGTTTTTTTTTTTTAAATCCAATTAATAAAAATCTTAAAAAAAAAAAAAAATTTTTTTGGATATTGCAAAACATTAAGACTTTCAGATTAACACTTTAATCCCCTATAAACAATTTCCCAAATTAGCTGATCTAATTATTTAGCAGCTTGAATGACAAAAGCATGCAGCCTTCACTACCAAGTTCAACAAAAACTGAATACTGTAAATGATACAAGTCAGGCAGAAAAGTGTAAGAGATCAAGAATCCAACCTCAGATGATGAAGGGTCTTAATTTAGGACAGTGAACAAGTATTTTGTAACTACAAAAAACAAAGAATTGGTGGACGTTCTCTACTATCTGTACTGCTCTGTGACTGTCAGCCTCAGGATAATATCCAATCCCCAAGTTTTGTTCATCGACTGCTATGATACTCTCCGAGTTATCCTGCAAGTACAAAAGCTTCCTATACCAAAGAAAAGGCAGATGGTGTAAAGCAGTACGAGCAGAACAGACCTGCTCCTTCATCACCAGAAGCACACTCACTCTTGCTGCTGCTGTACTGCTGACAGCCCTCAAAACACCAGTGCCACAGGGCAGGTTCCCACCGGGTGGGACTCTTCAGCAAAACGCGCGGAGAGAGGAAGGTCCTTGTTTTGAATGGACACCAACCTCAGCGGGAGCCTGGAGATCCTCTTTCCCCGAGCCAGAACCAGTGACAGCTCGTGGAAAGCATGTGCTCCTGACTTGATGGTCTGGGTGAAAATCCAGCATTTCAGACACTGAAGCTTTCAAGCCGAAAAGCATCTCACTCTTATCCTCCACAGGCTGATGAACAGTGATTTCCCCAGCAATGTGTTTGTGCTGCGCAGAAGAGACTGAAGGCAATGAAGTAGGTAACGTAGCATTTTCCTGTTCTGCCCTGAAACAGTCTGTTTTCACGGGCTTCTCATTGCTGACACTTGTTTCTTCCCCGCTGGAATCACTGAGAACAATAATTCGGGATGGTTTCTTCTTTTGCATTGGGACAGAATAGTTCTCTTCCATCCTGGCCTGGTTTAACTTCTTTCTGCGGCGAGTGAGGTATTGTTTTCTTCCACTAGTAAAACTCTCATTATTTAGGAGATCAAAATTAACGCACACTTCCTCCTCACTAGATTCACTTTTTTTGCAAGTTTCCTCTTCCTCCTCTCCAACACAGAAACTGTCTTCTGCATAAGCCTCGTCTTGCTCAGGAATCTGTGGGGGAGAAAAACCAAACCCGGTTAAGTTTTGGAACACTGTAATGATTTTGTTCCTCCTCTCCATACACGCGCTTTGCTTATCCAGTCCATCCTACACACCAGTACTGCGGGGCCTAGGGGCTTCTCACACACCTCTCAAAACCTCCCTGGCTGAATATGCTCTGCAGTTCCTGAGCTACTTCCCCGGGGGGTCCGACACACTCGTAGCTGTGCCTGGAACGAGCGTACACTCAGATTTCGGTCAGGCCTATAACTCACCACCAGAAAGCTTTTAAGGGGTATATTAATTGTAGTATCACAATAGAAACAACTCTCTCGCTAATAGTGCTATCGAACAGGTTGGAATTACAGACAGGAATATCTCCTTTGCGCGTCCCTGCACAGGCGGAGGGAGCCTGAACCACCAGGCTTGCACGCTCCGGTCAAGTTGTGGTTTTGCACAAAGAAAGGCAGTTTCCACACCTTGTACCACGTGCACAACGAACTCCGCAGCACACACACAAGGCTGGCTGCCAGAAGCACTTTACAATGCCTCTGCAACGTGTAAAAGCTTGGCATTTTCAGCAAAGCTCTGCCTCAGCTGAAACAACAACAAAACTGACATAGTAAGCAGAGGCTGCTTGGAAATCGAGTCCCACACATTCTTCCTATCTGCTTGCAAATAGTGAGAACAGCCTGAATTTTTGTGTGTTAACAAAAAAACCCACAACCCACCAAACCCCAAAACAAACCGAAAGAAAAAGAAGTGTTTTATCCCTTTTATCAAATACAGCTATTTTATTTTGCTGAAGGTGATATAAAAACCAGGAATACAGAATACAGAAAAAAAACTGGAGGGGGAGATTAGGAACCATCCTGAGCATCTCTCTTTCCAATTCTGTGATTCCTTTGGTCACTATGAAATAACAAGGGAAAATTAAGTAACTAAAAAATACTGTAAAAGTGATTTATATCATGTGATGTATGGAGAGTTCAGACTAAAACAGAACCCAGAAGACAGATCACGTAGGAAACATCTCAGCTGAGCACTGTGACAGCGTTCACATGGAGGGGGAACACAGCCAGGCGTGACAGAAACTGAACCAAGCCGGGAGCCGCCAGGATAAGAAGTTAATGTTTTGAAAGAAGCTCCGTTACGATAATCCAGCAGTGTTTCACTGGCACTCTTACGAGTACACAGAATTAGTGCATAATGATACTGTATGTAATAGGGCAAGAGCCTGGCTAAGGATCTGCTTTGAGACTCCTTCATGCTCGGTAGTTACCCCACACAGCAGGGGCACAACTAGCTCCTGGGGACCACGTAAAGGGTCAGTCTCCAGTAACACCGGGGACACTGGACAGCAAGAGGCCCCCTGCCAGAGAGCGCCGAGGAGCAGCAACAAGCACTGTTAAATATGCCACCTTATTTTCTCATAAATGTTGCCAAACTTACGTTTCAGGAGCTAACCTTGCAATTGCTAGAGAAAATTTGATCTACTGGCACTGCTGCTTGTCTGGCAAGAAGAGCGCAGGGCAACCTGACATACAGCTGGGTAACAGGCATATGCCCAAACCGTTACACCCCTGTTTGGGGGTTGCTTGTTTCACCAAACTGGGAAGTCGGTTAGGAGACTGGAAACATCACACGCTGGGTGAGAGGACTCTTCCTCAGAAAGTGTCAGCCAGTATCCTCTGTGACAGTGGAAGAGAGCAGAGAAGGGGAGATAAGCTTCTGACCCCAGAAGCACTGTGCAGTCCTACACCGACTGATCAACAACGATCACCGTAACAGCTCTGCTCTTCAGCGGAAAGACAACTAGGGACTGGGATGCTTTCGCTTCAGACTGGTTGACAGCCTCTCTCTGGCTGAAGAACAGAGTGCGTACGCTTCTCTGAAAGCACACGTCTGCACAGAAGTCAACAGTCTTTTGTTAGGACTTATTTATCAACAATAGGCTGCAAACTACACTTCAAAGTAGGCTCAGAACCTAAATACGGTCACATGCAATCGGAATTTCACAAGGACAGCAGTCATTTTGTTTCATACCTGTGAGAAAATCGCCATGTTGTTGAATTCACGATGAACCATTTTGTACCTATTGCCAAGAGCTGGACTACGCACAGATTTCAGATAAACTCCTTCCATCTCACAGTCTGAATTAAAACAAGAAGATAAAAGAGAATATGGTATTATTAAGGATATAATTTTTAATTCATTATTGTTACATCGTGTTTTCCATATTAAGTAATTCCTTTCTAGTCTCCTGAAAACCTGTGTTTCACAAAAAAAAAAAATTGCAATTCTCCAGATGTCTCTGAAAATCCCAAAGCAAAGGACTAGGTCTACCCAGCTTGCCGTCATGAAAGCTGCCATGTAGAAAGTTTTCTCAGCAGGCAGAGCTCTGGATGCCCATCACAGGAAGAAGGGCAGTATTAGCCACAGGAAACCCAAATCACTGTTTTCTGTGTTGCAAAATGGACACAACAACTGATTTTGGAGACTGTATGAGAAAGGGATGGGTTTACTGAAGCCACACAGGATCTTGCAAGGAACAACTCAATTTCAGTGGAGGAGGAAAATCCTCAGCAACATCTAGGCATCTTGAATGGTGGTAAGATGATTCCATCGTGCAAATATCCCAGGGCAAGACAAGGTTCATAAGCACAGGAGTAAGTAAACCATCTCAGCCAAAAAACAGCATTACCTTCCCAGCTCTGTCAGTGTCAACACTGTAATTTTATCTATTGTTATTTCATATCATATTTTAGGTTTCTCTGTAACAGAAGTCCTGAAAGATTTGGAAATTTCTAAGTGAAATGGAAAATTGTGTTTCTGTTCAGTCATAATGGTGTATGAGGGGGTAGCTGATGCTTAGGGAGAGGCAATCTCCTGCCCCCACAATCCTTGAAGACCTGACACCAGCCTGCCCAAAGCTATGGCACAGTAGAGACTCCAGTGAGGAACTTACTACATAAGAAAACCATGCAAATAAAAAAAAGACAAGGTACAAACAGATAATGGAAAGCACCTGAGGTACCACAGCTGAGGAAGTTACTGCTTATTAGCTGACACATGCTGACATACTAGCTGACCAAATGGCCATGCCTATCATACACCACTTGCTAGGCAACACCCCTTATCTTAAAAGCATAAACAACTCTCCTCATTCACCATTTAACACTTGTGTGACCGCTACATCATCATTCAGGAACTGAGCAAGTGAAGTGTCCAGCTCGTTCTCTGTGTGGTCACTCTCATCAGATGAAACACTGTCTGCATCTTGCTGGGACAGCTCAGCTTCTTCATCTAAAAACTGTCTTGCTGCATTCTAAAAAAGAAAAAAAATCCAAACAAAATTTTAGTTAGAAGCTGGCTCCCAATTAATATGTATGAGACCTCTGTTAAATCAGTTCATGTCTTCAGAACATCAGCTGCTTAGATGATCACACGTGTTAGGCTTCTGGCTTTGAAAAGAGAATCCATCACAGGGAAAGGTGATGTAAAGAACACAAAGTTCAGTGAAATACAGGACAACGCACAAATGTCTGTCCCACCAGCACAGAAGGGTGATGCTGGCGTCCATTTCAAAGCACTGGCCAAAGGCAACCAGAGTGTGTATCACTGTTTGCACCTAGGCTAGTTAATAGCACAGGCAGAGTTTACTAACACATTGTAGCTAAACTACCCAAAAATACTGGGTTATTTTGTAACTTAGAAATCTAGTTTTACTCATTTTATTTGCTTTCAAAAATCTATTTTGATTTAGAAGTGCTGGATTACTCTGAACCCAAGTCCACTACAAACTTCAGACACAGACTTCGCACTGGTTTGCCCTTTTCTGTTTAGGATTTAGGATTAACTGTTTCATGAATTCATCACACAAAGCAACTCATTATTGAGAAAACGCTCTTCTTTCAGGGAAGATGAGGCACTTCACACGTGAACTGCAGTCCAGGAGACATGATACAAACCTTGGTACTAAGTTCCATCAAAACCACACAACAAAACATTCACAAGAATGTACGTGGAAACAAAATAAATTAATTCAGGAAGATGTTTTGTCAGAGATACTTTATATTAAGCTAACTTTTTCTCTTATAATTTCAGCTGTAAAGTACTAAAGTAAAACGTGAAAAAAAAACCCAAAACCATTGTATCCCAATGACCCCAAAAGAATGATTTGTTCGCCTTCAAAATACTTTGAATATAAAGCACAAAGCTGTAAATTTTAGTTTAGTGCATGGAAGACTAGGGCATCTTGTGCTACAGTGAGTGGCATCTCTGATTTTCAAATTTTCCTAAGTCTTTTAATTATTTGCTTACACCATTTAGTAAGCCTGAATGACAGGCATTATTAATAGTTCCTTTTCTAGAACAGTTTTGATTATTCTGAAATGCACTGGAGGTCACCTGTTTACAGGAAAGAACTCTCAATGCTATTGCCAATTAGTCTTAATCCTTCTTATTTGTGAAGGACTATGGAGAGGACAAACCCTGCAGTGTGAAAAGCACTGTGACACCAAAAACTAACAGTCAAGAGTCTGGTCACACTTGGGAAACAATAAGTTACCAGGTTCTTAAATTATTTATTGAATATTTGAATTCAGTGCCAGTGGCTATTTTAGTCACCTTGGACTTCTCACAATCTCCGTTAATGTAACTGCAGATCTCTGCTGCACTTACAACTCCATTACCTGTACTTCTGACAGAACACCGTAACTGGTGGTGGACTGAAAAGAATGATTTTGATGTCTTAGATCTTCTGTGGACATAGAATTCTGACATGTTCATCACTATGGATGTCTAGGTAAGTTGATATGTGAAGGCAGAGTAGAATTTCATAAGTATACATGCTCTCTTTCCATGAACCTTCTGGTCTCACATTAAAAAAAAAGTTTAAATAAAATTGAAAAATGGATTTTTCATCTATCTCATTCTTTGTATTCCAGAATGTAAAATCCTGATACTATAGGGAAGTCTCCATAGTGAAGATTATCTTTAAAACATTAAAAATATCCAACGTAATGTGCCCTGGAGCCCTGATTACAGTAATTTCTGCCTAGTGGAACCACATCCATGCATATTTAAGAGCTTTTGAACTTACTATGAATATATGATTCTGGCCCTGCATCCATTCCTGATGCAGTGACAGATTAAAGTGTAAAATACTAAGTTAAGATTTAAGCTTTGGGGTTGAGGGACCATTGCTGTCTTAAGATGTTCAAAGTTGAAACCATTAGAGTAGGTGGTAAATCCATATGATCAAGTATCCTAAGAGCCTAAGTTCTGGACAAGAACCTGACCTTCCTGAGTCTTACTAATCTTTGAGTATCTGCTACTTGTAATGTAAATTGTTATTTTTCTTCAGAACATTATTACGCAGGGTCCTGCTCATTCCTCTGAAAGTCAGGCAATGGATGTGAGGGTTAAGATCATTGTCCGGTGTTTCAAGATTTCATCCTAAATGTGTGCAGTGAACTTGTGTGAAATAGCAATGAGCCTCAACCCTCCTAAACATCTTAAAAACAAACAACTGCCCAACTGCATGCCTACTGTAATACAGTTGTATCATGAGATCCTACAAAGGCCATAAAATAGACAAAAGCTCAATTTTTTAGGCCATAAAATACACACAGGCTCCAGAATAAGTGACTTGATGATACAGTAAATTTTCATGTTAAGTATGTGAAACCAGTGCTCAACATTTCTGGCATTTTCATGTTTTTTTTTAATTTAAATATAGACAAAGAAGAAAATGCTTCCAGTTCATTCTTGTAGTTTGAACAGAAAGTAGAATCTCACTAAGTCGCTTTCTGTCTCGTTTTTTGGTTTTGTTTGGCAACATGCTGCTCATGTTCAAAGACACATTCTTCTGAACTGGATTTTGCAATGTTGCAAATGTGCACTTACGTACGTACGCACACATATGACAAAGCACAGCAGTTGCCTGCATTGCAACTTCAATGCAAACTGCCCCAAATATGACCTTCAACATATTAAGAGAGACATGTAACGTCGCATACCTTGTACGTAAAATTGCTCTTGACCTTCTGTCGTTTCGTACTTCTTAGCTGTTTTTTGTTACAGGCCGCTGAGCTGCTATGTGTGGTCCTACTCGAGTTCTTCTGAAAATCCATGCTGTCATCGCTGGACACATCTGACTAGAGGAACATTTCACAAACACTTCAATAAATGAGACTAAAGCAAGCAATATTTTAATTACATAGTCATCCTTCAACATCTGGGTTTTTTTTAAGCAACACCTGATTTTTTTTGTGATTGATGTACTATGGCAAAATAATGCAATAATGCTTATCATCTTACTAAATACAAAAGGAACAGAAAAACATGTTCTTTGGAAAAAAAAATCAGGTTAAATGTGACTTTTTTTTTTTTTAATTCAAAGCTTTGTGGAAGAAAGGTTATTTTGCTGCCTTTCCCAAAGGGAGAGGCTCAGCTCTCCTGCCTGTAACACTACTTCCCTGCCAAACGACAGCTACAAAGTCATGTTTGGAGACCTCAGGAAAGAACTGAAGGAAGGAAAGCAATGACATTCTAATATGCCTTAGGTCAGATGGCATAAAATATTTTTAATAAGAACCCTTGCCTACTGACTGAAAAAAGAGTAAATGTTTAAATATATACTCCATAAATGCATTTGCATTATTGTTGTTCTGTGTCACCAAAGCACTTACTAACCATGTTAAGTGGGTGTCGACGTTTTCTGATAGCACGAATTGGCGATTCAAAATCACTATCATTCATAACCTACGTAAACAGAAATAAGTATAATTGCAAAGAGGATTTTTGTTTTGGTGTTTGACTTGACATTTTGCTTCTCTTGTCTTTTTTTTTTCTTTTGTAAGACTCACATCAGGAGACTTCAAAACATTCTTTTTTTTCCTATTTTTTCTCTGGAAAACGATCTCTTCTTCACTCTCACTGCTGGTTCCTACAGGAAAAAATAGTAAACAACATTCACAAGAAAATGCATTGTTCACAATACAATATTGCTATAACTGAGCAATCAAAATCTGTCTCTCTTATAAACGTACCTACAAAGGAGATTACTTATTGATCTGTGTGGCAAATATTGTTCTCTTTAGCCTTGTTAATCAAAATAAATAATCTCCAGCTGAGATGTACAATAAATCCTACTTCCCTGGAGAGTCTCTGAGTGGAAGTGATTACCTCAGGCAGTACAGATACAGAAAAAGGGAGGTGAAAAACGAAACCCAGAGAAGAAGCTCTTAGAAGCTGAGTACGAGTTGCACTTCTGGAAGCATTTTGTAACACATACCCCTTTGGGTGCACTGAAACAAAACCAGAACTCACTAAAAAGTCCTCTTTCCAATTCCTTTTCAAAAAACTGCAGCCTTTTTTGTTTTCACAAAGGACTGCCATTATGAAACACAAGATCTTCCTTCGCATTCTGCACGCCAAAGCTCCAATTCTGACAGAGAGGCCCTGGACTCGGTGCAATAGATATGCTGCCTATTGTAACAACCTTCCCACCCCAAAGCAGGCTCGACACTAACTGCAGCTACAGCACTCTGGCTTATTTTTTCCTTTGTCTCTTTAGGAGTATGGCAGGATAGAGTGGGACGGAGAGTTGGTTCTGACTAAATGACTCGAAGGTTTGAGTATCTTTAAGGAAAAGCACAAAATTCCCAAACATTCCACTTCTACAATAACATATTTAAATACCAATAACTATCATTTCAACAACACCCACTGTCCGGGGAGGTTTTCAAGACCCGCTCGGACAAAGCCCTTAACAACCTGATCCAGGTTCAGTATTAACTCTGTGATTCTAAAACAGCAACTGGCTTCTTTTTGTGGTTTTGTTTTTGGTTTCTTTTGGCGGGGGTGGGGTGTTATTATTCTTTATTAAATAGATTACAGTTTTTGAATTCAGCAAACTAATGTATCAGTTTCAAGGTGTGATGATTCAGGAAGAAAGGTGGCATTCAACAATCAATCATCTTCAGAAAATATGATGACTATCAGACAAAATCAAAGCGAAGGAAAAAAGGATGCTTTAACCACCAAAAGGACTGTTTATGCTTTGTTTCAATTTTTAAGGACAGTAACAAAACCATTCAGAAAAACTCAATGTGCCCTATTAATCAGACTAAGTACTATTAAGCCTGAATTATTTTGAAAGTAATTCAAGGTTATGCCGAGATAAATACAACAAAGGGTGTGAACGTGACCTGTAAGTGACCCATGAATGAAGAATGATGGTCATTTATATACTGGTAATACCTGAATACGAATTTTTTTTTTTAATGGTATATTGGTCCCAAACCAGAAAAAAGAAAGAAGGGGAGAAAGAAAGGAGGAAATAAAAATAGAATAAAGCCTACAAACAGTCAATATTTTTAAGACAATCCTGGTTTGTGCTGAAGTTATAATCAGAAAATTTAAAAAAAGTCAGTTGTCATGCAACTAAACTGGAAGAAATCCATCAGTAGAGTTTCTATGCCTCAGGAACAATGATAGGAAAACAGTAAGGCATGGATTCAGGGATTGAAGTGCAACAGATCCAGATGACTACAAATCAGATACTGAGGAGATTAAGAAAGAGCTTTAAAGGCAGCTCTAGCTCACACAATTATGTCTCACATGGTTGCACTGTTAGCACTTGTGAAGAGCTATGAGAGGTTTAATTCCGTGTACTTCCTCCAATACACATGCATGCATTTCAGCCTCAAATGGCTAAGCTCGTATGCAGGGTTAAGATTCTGGAAAGTCTCCTCATTGACCGAACTTCTGGTATTATAACCATTACTCCCTTTTCCTTTCACCCTTCCCACCTAAGTCATAAAACCAAATTGAGGATCCAAAAGATACCCGATTCTGTTTTTTTAAACATGAAGGTATTAACTGTTACCACTGAAATCCCTACCTTCAGCAGAAGCCACACGTGAACTATGAAGGTTGGTGTCTTCCAGGTTTTCAGTTCTTCCTAAAGGGGAATCAAGCGCATCCACGGCTGAACTCCCGAAGTTCTGCCTATGTAGGCTTTTATTTACTGTATCTGTAAGAGGCCCCTCTGGAATTTCCTCTCTGGCACTAGAGAAGACATTCACAGGAATTCTTTTGACAGCTTCAAGATTCATAACCTTTTTACTTGTTGGGGTGGAAAGTGCAGAGGCCAAAGCTTCAGGTGATCCACTTCCCATTCTTCTGTCTCCTGACTTCAAGAAAGGCACTGCAGTGGTAGCATCCTCAGTCCCTTCTCTGTCATTCATGCTCCTACTCTGGAATGGCAACAGCGTGGAAATGTTTCTTCTCTCAAAACTTTTGCAATCGCGTTTTGGTGATGTTTCATGTCTGGAGCTATCACTCAGTAATTTTTTTTTATCTTCAGTGGATTTAACATCTGCATGACTCCCCGAGGCACTGTTTAATTCTCTGGTATTATTAGTATTTATATTTTCTTCAAAGATTTCGTTCTCACACTCTTCGATGGAAAATCCCAGATCAAAGTTAACAGAAAACAGTTCTTGAGAACAGTCATAAAGATCATCATTATCCAGAAACTGCTCGGTCACACTAGTATCACCTGACATTTCCATGGTTGTGGTTTTACTGCTTATTGGCTGCTCCTTGCAGGTTTTGTCAGCGTTCACGCAGAACAGGTCTGAAGGAAACTGCTCAGAGCCTCGCTCCGCAACTAGCCTAGTAACACTCTCACCTGAGTCTGACCTGACTAAATGCTTATTGCTCAGAGAAAAACTTCCATTATTTGTGTCATAAATGCGTTCATCTTCAAATAAATGTACACTCTTCTCCTCACCAATAATCACATTTTTCTTGTTAGTTTCAAGATCTTCTTTATCTTTTTGAACAAAATACTTAATTGAAGGGTTATTTGTCAGACTGTGATTTATTGTTGGAGTTTTCTTTTGAATTTCAGTGAATTCCTTATTGTCAAACAGACTATCGAAGCTGTCATTCCAGTGAAGTTCCTCTTTGGCTTTAACAACAGCAGTCTCAGAAGATGATACGGTTTTTGAAAAACAGGTACCTACAGAGGCACACAATTCACTGGTGACTTTCAGTTCAGGATTTTCAAGGAGCAGGAGTGAACAATCAGCTTCTGAGGACGCAGGAAAAACTTTGTCCTGCAGTCTCTCTGAATAACTATCAGGAATAATTTTTTGAAAAGGATATGCTGGTTCTTCATTTCTCATCATTTTTTCAAAATCATGAAGTTTATTCAAAGAGGGAGGAGATTGCAATAAAAGCCTTTTCACATGGGAAAATATTTGATTTAACCAAGAAGGCTCCTCAGATGGTCTCACAAGTGCAAATGAATCCACGTATGATTCAGGAAGATAAAACAAGTCAGAGGACACAGGTGATTTCTCAGCTGTGAAGCTGCTATAACCCGAATCTGCATGGTTCGTCCCCAGTGACCTATAAGCTTTATCTACAGTTTTGTATTCCTTTATTGCTGCACTTTCACTGTTGTCACATAGGTCAATACATTCATTTAAGTCAAATGTCACCTCTAGTTCCTCATCCTTTTGACTGCCCTGGTCAGTATTTCCAACCAGAGAAAGCCTTCTTGCTGAGTAAGAAGCTGAAGTATTTCTATCTGTAGGCAACACAGGCACTTCCAAATTTAATCCAGAAATTCGTTTGGGAGTCTTTGTTATTTTAAACGTGGTAAAGAATTCACTCCCATTATCATTTCTATCAGGTAAAAATGGTTTTACTTTTGATCTGTGTGCCATGTCCTTTCTAGATGAGCATGGTTTCTGATCAAATGTGGAGTTGGTCATGGAAAGATGAATTTTATTACTTTGAACATTAACGTCTTCAATACGCAAGTGAGGCTGAATCTCCAGTTCATAGCTGCAATCTCCCTGGTGACAAACACAGTGTAATATTTACTATAAATACATACAGGCTTACAAGGACTTGTCATAAGGATATTTAAAACAAGTGACAAAGGTTTTCATACACCTAAAGGTTATTAGAAAGGAAGGGAAAAAAAAAAAACCAACCCCCGCAAAAAGTAAAGTGCTTTGCATTTAAGGTCACAACTTTAAAAAACAAAACAAAACAAAAAACAACAAACAACAACAAAAAAAAATCCCCAAAACGTTTGCTGGCAGAAACTGCAAATTCATGCTTGGGTAGTCAAACCTGAATAGTTTAGAAAGACCAAAAGATATCATGCATAAATAAAGACGGCATTTAACAGAGCACCAATGCACAATATTCCACACAGCATCTGTGTTGTGCAGTTAAGATGCAGTTCTCAGAACATTAACAGCAAGCACCCTCACTTTGCTAATAAAACGTGCAAGGTATTCTGTCCTCAGACAGGCTAATGCTACAGGCTGTAGTTCTGCGATGACTAGCAAACTGAGAAAGGTGCTGTGAGCAGAAGAAACCCTTACTCAAGCACAAGTGAGCCTACAGTTCTCTGTATTAGCATTTGTAATTTGTCTGTTGCCATTGATGGCACATTAAGAACTTCTCACTTACATACTCTGAACTTATTTTTTTCCCCACGGATGCTTATTAATCTTCTGTTCAAAAAGGCACTGACCTAGGCAACCAACTCTTTTAAAAATACACTTGAAAAAAGCACAATAGACTTTGACATCACTCCCAGTTAGGTATCCATGTGAGTACTGCAGGGATTGAAAAGCACTCTCTCTTTTAAATTAAGATTGCAAAATTAAGACGTGCAATCTCCAAAAGGAATGGTAAGGGTCAAATGAGGCTCTGAAGGCAATGGTTTAAAACACTCCTTCAAAGTTCAAACCTGTTTCACTAATAAACAATAAAAATGCGGATGTAAGATCTAAACAGAAGGTACAATTATTTTTTGGCAGTTCAGGCAGATGAATCCCTAGACTCATTAATCCCCAAAAGTAAACAAGGTACCTTTATAGGATAGTGGGTGATAAAACTGACCTTTACAATAAGAGGTTACCTGTTTCCTATACAAGTAACTTTCTCCAGAAGTCTTACCATATATCAGTAGGAAAAAAATAAGGTCCTCATAATCATAACCTGAACCCTTCTCACTGTCCCACAAGAGTATTATTAGAGCAGTTGCACTTCAGCCTGTGATATTCACTGTTCAAACTCCAACAGCACCTGTACCTTCCAGTAGCACATAGTGACCTCCCATCCTTCTCTAGTGCTTCACAGGCTAATCACTTCACTCCCTATCATATGCACCCAAGCAATGTGCAGACTCTTCTCCCATAGCCATAACCCCTGGTTTTCATTCACAGAGAACATGACTTCTCATCTCTTCAACACTTGGTCTCTGTGTACTTGAGTTGCTAAGAAAGTTTCCAGAGCTGTTCTAACCAAGGACAATGTGACACCAACATCTTGATAAACCTGGGACCCCTGGGGTGTCTCTTCCAAAAGAGATTGTGAAGAAATTAAACAGCTGAAGTTTCCACAGATGGTACACCCAGAGCTGCTGTTAAACAACTTTTTACTGCTAGACTCCTTACAGGAGCCAGAGGAGTCAATCATGGAAAACAAGGTTTCAAAAATACTCTGGAAAGTCATTCTACCCCATTACACAAGGCAGAAATAACCATACCTAAAATTACTACTGCCTGGCTTGTCCAAATGTATTCCTGAAAACAGGATTCGAAGCCATCTTCCATGCATTTGAAGACTGATCACATCCTAACACAGTCTTGGGTCCTCGCTGGTTGCAGTAGATAAAGCATACTATCCAGTATTCACAGTATTTTTTCACCCTCAGTAGTAGTAGCAATAACAACAACAACAGCAATAGTAATAAATCAATATTTAGATGTTACCGCTAACTTCATACACATGCCACAGAAAGGATCACATGCAGAGTAAGGAAGGAAGAATCTGTATACAGGCTGGTTTGGGTCAGGGGCATAGCTGGTTACAAATCCTGTTTACAGCAATGACATCTGTGTCTCAGTGACAATGTATGCAATTTCTATACAGTCAGCACAGTACAGTGGTAGGGCAGGGGGATGAAGTTCAATTGCTGGAGGTTCGTCTCTAAAGGGCTGTGAAACACCTACTCCATTTGTCACTACAGAAGATGTTACTCAGCTGCTACACACTTACTGCCTATGCTTAGGCTATCCATTTACAAACATATCCAAAGAAACTAAAAGTTAGGATTTTTTAAAAAGAGATCTCCAAGGAGATCCCCAGACTATACAGGCTGATTTATAAGAAGTCTTAATACTAAAATAGTGAAGAAAGCAATTACTATGAAAGGGTTAAAGGATGATTTTGATATGTGTATGTTCTAAATAATTAGTTTCCCTCAAGCTCAGTCAAAACACAGAATTGAGATATGGAAGTCTATATGAAATCAAAGAGGAGTAACAAACAAGAACCAACATGACCTGGTCCAATTAACTTCACAAATGTCATCTGAGGAGATTACACATTTGGTTGACAAGATAACGGTGTTGATAATATGTTTAAATTTATGTAAGTAACAACTGAATGTTGCGTAATATTTCAATTAAAGTATCCAAGCATTATAGGAACACAATGTATATTAAATGGGTTAAAGACTGATTAGCTGCTAAACCACTAAACCTTATTGAAACAGAAGAAGGTGATGCTCTTGCCTCCCCAATACACTTCCTAACAGGTGCAGCACAGATCATTCTTGGCCCTATATTGTTCTGCATTTTTTAAGTAACCCAAAGTAAAGCAACTCAAAACTAATCAAACTTGCAGGAATAGATGAGGGTTGTGAGTAGGTAAAAGGATAATTCAAATTACAACTGGACCAGAGGCAGAGCAGATAAGAGCAAATCACTTACGTTTTCATATGGCCAAACATGAGGTTGTATGTTTAGGATGGTAAAAGGTAACAGAACCATATCATGTCATCCAAAGGGCCTAAAGAAACTCAAGAATGAAGTTCCTGAATTGGTACTGGTGGTATGTAACCTTGTGCTTACATACCTCAGGAACTAGGAGGTGCCAAATGTGATGCCATTTTTTAATGGTCAGGGAGGAAGCTAGTACGTTGCTAACCTTATCTCCATACTGAATAAATTGGTAGAAGCTATAATAGATAACATAATTACTGGATGAGTCTTCTTCAGAAGTCTCAGTATTGTTTTTGAAAACAAAAGCTCAGACCTTACAAACCCACTAGATTTCTTTGAAAAGACCAACAAGGAAAAACATTGACATGCTCTCACGTGTACCATCTTCCCAGCTTTCTGAAAGGCCTTCAAAAGTCCCTGCCAAAATCTTTAAAGAAACTTAAACAGAGAGAGCAAAACAGGGAAATTCCTTGCATGCATAAGTAACTGAGTACAGCACAGAAAACAGGAGGAGTGAGTTGTTACACTGAAGGACTTCATTAGGCCACTGCATATACCCACAATTATGTTCTAACTTGGGGGGTGGGGGGAAGTCTAGCAGAACTGCTGTGTGCCAGGACAACAGTCCAGAAGACAAATTTAGCATCTAGGACAAACTTTAGTAACCTAATTTCAGGCTTACATGGAGTTATGTAACTGTCCTAGTTCAACTTAGTCATTCAAAACACTCTCAAGCAAAATACTTTCTCCTAGTGAGTCTAGTTAATACTGATGGAGTGAAAGGACAGAATTATAATTATCACATTTTAGCCTGAATGTGTACAACTTGTGGAATCTTAAATTACCTGATTAGCTCTTCTATAACCTAGTGAGCTCCAGTGTGTGCCAGCTACTCAGTAAATAGGTCATGCAGGAGCAGAAAAACAGGCATCTCTCATATTATTGTACTAAATCAATGACCTTGCTTAGAATTACTGATTCAGTTTAAAAAGCAATAGGTTTTTTAATATAGAAAATAAAAAGGAAAAATAAAGTTATTAAAATTTTGATTTTTAATATCTAAATATATGTATATATACACACACACACATACACATTCTGTTTTCTAGCATTTAAAATTAAGGCATCTACTACCAAAACTAAAATTAACCTCTGTCTCCTCATAAGCTGCTTTGGATGTACATTTGCTAACGAGATTCAGATGTCTGCCAAAACCTTGGTGATTTTGCTATTCAAAAAGGAAAAGTCTGTAAACAGATACAATCTAGATTTTAACAATTATAACTTCTTTAATCGAAAGCTTGATTGAAACAGAGGTAAAAGCAGCATGAACAACTGGCATTTAAGTCTTTTCTGGCACAAACCAGAACCTATTTTCAGAACTGGTTTTTGGTTAGATCTAGGGAAGAAAGGCTTTTGGATTTTCAGCTTTTAAATCGAGTGTTAAATCCTGTGGATTCAACACCGCCAATATAGTTAGTCACATGGGTATATTTTCTGCTTATGTTTTAGCATGAATATTAACAAAAATTACAACAGTAAGGCTGGTGGTTTTCACGCAGTACTTTGCATGAGTAGACAGAGCAGATATCAAAGCAGCATATTCCAATCTATTTGAATGACAAGTGGTTACAATTTTTTCCTTGTAGGTGATCAGTTGGTCTTAATACTCAAGAGAAAACCCTTGTGTTTGCCCTCACACATGGTCCTCAACATGCAGAAGAAACCCTTTCGTGTATTCTGG
This sequence comes from Sagittarius serpentarius, assembly GCA_034782735.1. NCBI lineage: Eukaryota > Metazoa > Chordata > Aves > Accipitriformes > Sagittariidae > Sagittarius > Sagittarius serpentarius. Next base: position 21,376,209 of record JAVKLA010000040.1, read on the forward strand.
ACAACAAAATGCTGTGCCTCAAATGCTCTCAGCCGTGACCATTCTCCCCTACTCCCACAAACACTTTCCTAAGGGTTACAAATATCTCCTAGGCTATAATGATTGCTTTTAATGTATTGGATATGTTAACACACACTTGCTGAGGAAGCTAAACTGCACTTGCATTGCAATGGAAGACTTCTGGAGGATAGAGAAATTAAAGCTTGCAGTCCTCCCACTCCTCTCATTGCTACAAAGAGAGCCTTTCAGGAATCCTGCTCACCTGCTTGACAAACTGGGCTGTATGCAGTAAAATACTAACTTGTCTATTAAATGGTTTAAGATAAAAGTATGTACCATATACTATTTATTAGTACCCAGTAACAAGACTGAAGTACAAGAAGGCAAGAGGACAAATACCTACAGCTGTCAGACAAAGGCTGCTTTTACCCAGTGTGTTGTATCTGACCAAGAACTCAGAAAAGTATAGAAATAAAGAAATTATAGAATGCTCCTTCCCCAAAACATGTCCATCTGCCCACCTAGGCTACTTAATGTGAGCTTACACTGGCTAAAAATTACGTCTACACCAATGACCTTAAGGGCAGCAGATGAACTTTCACTATATACAAGATACAGGCATATGACATATTTTAACTACCATACAATTTTTTCTGCTTTATTTTATATTCCTTCCCTACTGATTTTTGAAATTCTAATCCCTTTTTTGAGTAACAGTGATCGTTAAACTAATGTTTACACAGAAGTATCCAAAACCAACTCTATCCTGGCTAAGGTAGCTTTCTCCTTCATTCAACTTTGAACTTACTGGTACAGAACTCAATTCACCACCTTTTTAGATCTTGCTCACAGGCTGATTCTTTAGGAAATTTTGTAATTCTTTATGGCCATCTTTTACTTTTATTACCAAAAATAACTTCTTACTGCTGTAAAAATGATCACTTTTCCAAACCATTTACAAATAGGTTAAACAATTTTGATGCTTATGTGATTTCACTGCTAACCTCCCTACCATCCTAGTACAGGCCATTATTTATACCTTTCAGGAACTAGTTAATGAACAGAATAATCAGCCCCTCCTGTTCCATGACTGCTCACTTTCCAGAAGAGACGATAGGGAAAGGAACACTGTCAAAAACATTTTTTGGAAGTTCAAGTATATCAGATGACCCTTAAAAATATATTTAGCTGATTTATGAAAGAAGCCTAAGGGACATAGAAACCACAATTTCCTTCTACAAAAGCTGTGGTATTTCTCTTCCCAATGGTATCACATTATTGATGTACCTACTAATTCTATTGCTTTTTTGCTTTCATGCAGCTTGCTTGGAATGAATCACAAACTAACTCTCACGCAGCCACCCGACACCCTTCTTCAAAACCCAAGTCAGTGTCTGACACCTCCTCCTCCTGCGACGCTCAGGCTGATCTAAGCAGCTGGGAATTCTTGAAGATCTACCATCTGCTCCTGCTTAGTAGCAATTGGCTACTATTCGTTTATCTGCTTGTACTTATTTTGTGATACTTTAATTTGAGAGAGCATCTGGCTATACAGCCAACACATCTACACAATAAAAACACTCAAAAGATGCCTGAAAAGGAAGACTTATTAGCAAAATACGGGGTAGGTACCCTAGCAATTATGGGAACAGGTATCATTAAAGAGGCTACAGAAGCAAAAGTGAATGTTCAAGGACATATGAAGTGTCAGAAAAGAAATTAATCTATGGTTTAGTAAGTGCTTATTTTATAAAACTTTCTAGACAGAAGGGATAGCTAGTTAGTACTGGAGCTGTCTGACCTGGTAACTGCAGATTGTTCTGTTATCTGACATCAGAGATAGGGGAAAGCTGACACTTACTATTTGACTTCCTGAGCCTGGGAAGTCCCTGTGCTAAGTACTGTAGACATATACGGGGGAGAAGGGAGACCCACCACACTACAGGGAGATAAACAGCAATGACCTGGATACCGATATGTAATATGGATAGCAAAACGTTCCTGGATCCCAGTGACCATAATAATTTCCTAAGCTTACTGCATTTCTGTGCCAATACTAAAAATACAAGCAGCAACAGGTATATCCAAGCAGCTAGCAGGACTGTTGCATCTAAAAGCAGTTTTTCAACTACAGTAGCAGTTCAGTGTTCTAAATAAACATGATTATATTGCACTAAACTTTGTCACCACTGCATTATTACAATATTAAAAACATTTTTAAAATATTATTCCCTCTCAAAACATAAACAGTATCTTCAAAGACATTTGCTGTATAGTAGCTCCTGCAAGAGTTCCAAGACTGTATGAATGGATTGCCAGTTTACACTTGGCATGCTTCCTCTAAAAGTTTTGCCAAATCAGTCTTCTGTAAGAGCTTAAGGAACAACCAACCAATTATTCATGTACATAAATATTTTTACAGTTTGTGAAAAACAGCATGCAACTGCTTTAAATCCAGAAACCTAAATGAGAAATTACTGTTCACACGCACACCGCCCTAAACAAATAAAATAACAACGGAACAAACCCAACAAAAGTCAACAGTAGCCAGAATCCATATGTGCTCTACTACTCTACAGACAGCAGGGAGGGAGATCAGGAGTGCACACGTTAGCAATAAAAACCCACAAAAGGCAGGCAGCTGTATAGAATGGTGTTATATATACCACACCACAGCACGCACATGGTTTCTCTTGTCTGTAGATTTAAGCTGGCAACCCTGTGTCACATGCTTGACATTTTAGTTGGTTTCCATAAGATGTAATATTATGGCACGTCTTCCAGAAAACTGAGATCACTTAACTTGGGTGGAAAGAATATTTCTGGCTGGTATGCCTGAATCTGTGGCACAAGGGCTATGGGAGGCTTTCATGCAGCACTGTACAGGAACACTGCATCATCCCTAAACACAGTAGGTACGCTATCTCAAACTAACACAGCTAAGCCCTTCCAGGTGCCACACAATCTGCTCAATCCCCTTGTCCCTTGCACATGGCTGACACCCCAAAATCCTTTGCCTAATCGCTCTTCTCCATTCTCACTGTGAGCATAAACCCACATTTTAAAACATTAAATCATTAAAAACAGAAAGCACCTGCAATTAAAGGTCTGAACAATCTAAACCAGGTCTCAATTAGCGTTCAGACTCAAATCAATTGGCAACAAGATCAGAAGAATCAATACGGCACAAAGAAACTATTTTAATTGGAAAGCTGAGATTCTTGGTCTTGCAGGTTCTCCCTGGCAGCCTCACCGTCCAAGACCAAAACAAACATCCTTCCACCTTCACGCTAGGAAGCGTGTTCCTGTTGGGTTTTTCCGGCATAAAGAACAAGCTGGGCCACCTCTGCACAGCTTTCTATTCAGAATCCCAAGGCAGAGTATTTGCTTTGGTTATCTGTTCTCTGCTGTTTAAGCCAGATTCAGTGCCCAAACAATAAATAGCATCCCACAGTTCAAGCCAGCAGTTCCACAGATCCATTAGTCCACCTGTCATAAACACTGTGACTAAATGTCATTTGCTGTCTTAAATTATTTGTTGCTGGCTGGGGAAGAAGTCTTGCCACATCTCAGATCAGGATTTTAACCACAGACATACTACTGGCAATGAGGGTCTAAAACAAAAATAAAAAAGGTATTTCACTGTCCTTATTTGAACCATTTTTAACTTTCCATTCAGTGGAAAAAACTTCCATTCTCCTGGGAAAAAAGTCACAGCTGGCTGGAAACACTGTGTTTTCCCCCCAAACATGTCTGATATAAAACTTAAAAACTGTGGAAAGCCTTTTCAGGTTCTTTGGAATCTTAGGGTATCCTGGGAACATTTTCCCTGCTGTCAGGCATTTCATCGAATGAATCCTCCAAGGCAACCTAAGACAGATGATAAGTGACAGATGATTTTAGTGGCAGTTGTTCCAGGTTCATCTTCTAAACCCTGCCTCCCAAGGGGTTTGGTATCAGAGATTACTTGGGTGAAAAAGAGAGGCAATCCTAATGGGATTCTTTGAGTTTTCTTTTGTCTTTCTAAGGAGCATAATTAATCTCACTGTAACTTCACATTGCCAACTTGGAAGTGGGAAACGGACACCCATAGTCATCCTCCCACTTTTGACAACATTGCAACTTTTAAAAAGTTGTTAAGGATTGCTTACCTCCCAGGAAAAAAAAAAATGCATTTGCACTTCAGAATTTCCTGTTTCTTATCCTCAGAAACTTGGACAAATATAATTTCAATAAAAATGATTGCTTTGCCCTGACCTTGTTTCTAAACAGTACAGTTTAATTTTCAAAAATGCTTAAAAGCTATTGACTTATTTTGCATAAGAACAACTTGATTTGTTACCATGTTACACAAAAAAATCCCTGCTCGTAGCTAGTAGAAAATCCAATCCCATCTGCCCCGTTCTCGTTGCTGTAGTAATAAAGCCACACGGGCATTAAAGGCTTTTCTGCGGTAGATGTGCCTGTCGCAGGGTTCATATTTGGGATTTCTTTTAATTTTTTATTTTCTTTTGATTGTGACAACTTCTTCTCTAAGTTTTTAAGAGCATATAAATACAATATAAATTTTTTCCCCAAACATTTTAACTTCATCTACTTCAAAATATCTAAGCCTTTTAATTGACTTTTTTAATCTGTTATGCAAAACGCAACTTCATAGGTGGTTTCTTGGAATCACTGAATGAGTACAAGGACAGGAAGGCTACACATCAGTGAATTCCTGAGCTTTCTTCCGTAACAGAAAAGAAAACACCCACAAAGAACACACAAGCACCTCCTGAGCTGGCTTGTATTAAGTTATTACTAATCTCTGAATGAGATTCTTCCGAAGAAGTAACTAGTTTCACCAGAAAATTCCAGATCATTTGGTTATTCATAGTAAAATAATTATTTGCCTGTTTTTATGTTTTATCCCTCAGTAAGAATATAATCAATAGAACTGTGGTTTGAAGCTCATCATCTTAGTTATTTAAGGAAATAGCTTTGACTCTTATTTGTCTTAACTGCCTCTGCTATCAAGAACCGCAAATTAACGTCAGGCAGATTAGCAGTGGTACATTTGGCAACAGAATATTTATAGTAGGAACTTGGATGCACAGTACATACATGCAAAAACCTTTGCACCACTGCTAAAACAATTACTGTTTCCATCCACTTGTTTTCCATATAAGACTAACATTTTAGGTAGATGTTTACAGGCTTAGCTTCTGCTAAAGGTAAATTTCCCAGAGGCTGGAGTAATATCCCTTTATGCTATCCTACTGTTTAATAACAACACTTCCTACAATTTCAAAACACATCTAAACACTATGGTAAAGCGAAGCTTCTGGAAGCTTAAACTTGCTATAGAAGCAATCTTCGCCCAGAATGCCTAGGTCACAGTAGTCTAAAACACCAAGCTTGAATTAAGACATCCCAATCTGTGCGCTGTATATTGAGCACACATAATGCGCCTGGGGATACAGTAATCCAGCCACCGCACAAGCACGCTAAGCTAACGCAGGAGGCAGCAGCAGTCCTGTCCCTGAACTGCCTGTGCCCTGAGCTAGCACAACGCATCAGTGGGGGTCTCGCTGCAAAACCGAGCAGGATACTAAACAGGGTTACATTCAAATCTGGCAGAAAAGTGTGATTTTAAAAAACCTCACGGTTTTCCCAATCTTATGCTGAACTACTCATGAAAATACAGCGGCAAAACCCACGTGGGGCCGGTGTTGTACAGCCCTGCACTTGCAAACCCAGGCAGTCCTTTCAGTTGGTGCAATTTTCGCCCACACAGTTACTCATACCTACACAGCATCAGACTCAGGAACACAGCCGAGACATAGCCACCTACATAAACGTGCCTTAGTAGGTGTGCAGAAATTCAAAACATTGCCTACAAATCTCTAACTTTCTTTAATTTTGCTATACTTTTGCATTAATTAAAATTTGCTTCTAAGAACAAGCACTCTACAATACGAATAAAAATCAGTGTAGTAGTTATTGCCGAAGTAAACCATCCGTACCTCCCTGTAGGTCTGGCTAGGGGCAACGTGGCATAACTCGTTTTTGGAAAAGCTTGCTTAATTTTTGAAAGATCCTGATGTGAACAATTTTATATGCAATAGTGTTGGGAATACTGTATCATAAGGAAAATTTAAATGTGTGAAATTAAGAGTCCTACATGGATCTTATATTTATTCTAATTTTAAGTTTAAAGAACAAACTTCAAATCAAACTAGAAAGAAAACATTCAAGCTTTCAAGAGAATATCCCAACAAGCATACCGAATGCATAGGGATGAAGAATTCAAGACGGCCTTTTATGAAGATGTAACCGGCTTTACAGGCAAGAGTAGTGCAGTGGATGTTGTTTACCTTGACTTTAGCAAGGCTTCTGACACCATCTCGTAGCTAAACTCATGAGATAATGGTTTGAGTAAGTGGTCAATAAGGGTGCGTGGAAACCTGGCTGGACCACCATGATTAAAGTGTCTTGAGGACTGGTATGAAGTCCAGCCAGTGGCTAGCTGCTAGGAGTGTTTCTCAGAGGTTTTTAGTGTTTAACATTTTTATTACTGACCTTAACTACAATACAGAGTGCACCTTCAGGAAGTTTGCAGATGATACCAGGTGAGGGGAAGCAGGTGACATGCTTGAGGGCAGGGCTGCTGTCCAGAGGGTCCTCAACAGGATGACAGAAACCTCACAACAGAAAAATGAAACAGGAGTGTGCCCTTGTGGCAACAAAGACGATCGCATCCAGGCTCCATTAGCAAGACAGCTGCCAGCAGGGCAAGGGAAGAGATTATTCTCCTCTGTTCATCATCTGCAAGACCACATCTGGAGTGCTTAGCCTAGTTTTGGGCCCCCAGTACCAGAAATATCTTGGACTTGATCAAGTCTAGCAGAGGCGGCCAAAACTGTCACAGGGCTGGAGCACAAGGACATACAAGGGAAGACAAGGGAACTCTGTTCAATCTTAAGAGAGGATCTTATTACCTTCTTTATCTAGTGTAAGAGCAGGGGGAAGACAGAGCGAGGCTTCCTGGAGGTATGCCGAGGCCAGAGTTAATGGGCACAATAAACAAAGGAAATTTCGATTAGATATTGGGAGAATTTTTTTCACCGTGAGGGTAATCAAACACTGAACCAGGGGCCCAGAGAAGCTGTGAGATTCCAGCCCTGGAGATCCTGAAGGCCTGACTTGTTGAGGCCCCAGCCACCTAATCTACACAGGCCCTGGATTGGACCAGAGAGCTCCACAGGTCCAAACTGAACTGCTCTATGGTAACAGCGATGGCCCTCAAAGCAGCATTCAGTAACAGAAATGGTTTCGAACAGAGATATTTTTTAAAAAAGTATTTTACACTGAAAGGTTCCTTGGTCTGGTTTACTGTATAATTATACCCATTCTTCTCTGTATGCATTTTCTGATTCACCAGAATTGAAGCTGTAGGAAGACTGAATGAGGACAAGATTGTAGCAGGAACAAAAACCACCTCCCCCACACTCACACGTGCTCTCATGTTAGCAATATGGAAGATTGTCCTCTTCCAAACTGCAGGGCAACAAGTTTTTGCTGGCGTAATCTGCCTGATGAGTAAGGACTGCCACAGCACAGTGACTGCCCCAAGGCAATTCCACTGTAAAGATAACATGTATCATTCACTTCCCTTCTCTTTGGTGAATTTCAGTGGGAACATCTCCTGTCTTGGGAAGACTATCAGTGCCTCTCAGAGAAGTCAAGGATGACTTAAGAAAATATTAATAAAACTCACATACAAGAAATTACTGTCAGTGTTGACAAAATAAATTAATACATGTTGCATCTTTGATTTTTGTGAAACAATTATGACGAAGCTTTGATGTCCTTGAACACTGACAATTTGGTTTAGACGTAAGAAAGAGGCCAACAATCACTGAAGGTTAAAAACTGGGTGTCAATGCCGATTATGGCTTCTGCCTCGTCAGCCTTGTCAGATGTGGTCAGTTACTGCTAGTGCCTTGTTTTTCTCTAGAAGAACTCAACAGGGTGGAGTGATGTGTCGTGTTGTAACCTCTCATATTCAGTGGTGTCGTTAGAAGGTGTTTTCAGCATGCCAGTGACATCCAATTATGATTTCTCCTCTAACTGACGAGGAAGATCAGCATCTCCACCTATGACTAGTTAAGACAGATCAGAGAAAGCTGGCTTGAAATCAATCCTGATAATGCCTGAAACATTGAGCTGGGAGGCAGCTGGATGAGATAACAGGCAGTTCCAGTCTTTTGACTGCAAGAGTATTACCTACAATGTATCACGATTAAGCTGACATTTAGCTGTTAAAATAGAAATAGTGAAAGCCAACTGTTTATCACTTGTTATCAATTAATAGCTGTATCCCTTCCTTTCTGATGCAGATCTTCCTGCATTTTCCAAGACTCTGTTTGCAGCATCACTGCAGCACCCCAATGTGCTGTATGCAGGACTGCCCCGAAGTACTCGGGGAGAGAGCTCGTGTGCTATGATAGCACACAGCCGCATGATTTCTGAGCTGAGCACTACACAGAGAATGCAGCACCACACAACCTGCCTATGCTGGACGGCCATCCTCGGAGCTAAGCAAAATGTAAAGTGACGACCACTATGTAAAAAGCCATAGTTTTGGGTCCCACCTGTTGAAAGGACATCCTGTCTGTTCACTACACAGTAGAGAGCAGGGGTAGGTGAGCTGGGCTGTCTCGTTCCTGTGAGGGACAGTAGGCAGACCTATCTCTCTGAAAGTTCTGTAAAAGCTTCCTTGTGAAAGCAAGCATTTGATACTCTGCTTTCCGTATAATTTTAGGCACCTACTTTGGCAGAGTTTGGGGGAGAAGACTCAAGACTCGCTTGGTGACTAACAAATTTACTCTGTAAATTATCTTACGGGTACCAGATGTTGCCTTAGCATCTACAACTTTGAAGGTGCTTGGGAACCTGAACAGACTTCTGGTATCAATACACTTTCACAAAAGCAACTTAAGACACAAATACTTCAAGTGCCTGATTTGGCGGGGGTGGGGGAAAGTCCTCAATTAGAAGAGCAATTCTAAATTTTTTAACCATTTTTTTACCTCCTGATTTCCTTCAGCTTTCTATACCTGAACCCTCCCCGAAGTCCTCTCTCTCTCTGGCAGTATGTTCTTGACCCTCGCTTGGGAACACAGGCTCTCAAAGAAGTCAAGAATGCCGTTGTTCTGTGATGAAGTGGAAAAGCCTATCTTAGCTCTGAAAGACTACTTACAACTTCCCATTAATACACTTCCCTAGCAAGAAGTACAACTACAATGTCTCTATTCTCTTCCTTGATTAGTTCAGTTATTCAGGAAACTGGCAGCTTAGCAACAGATTCTGATGACCTAGAAAACTTCCAACACACTAAAAAGCAGCATGTGTGGAACAGACAAGAGCTAAACCGGAGGAAAGAATAGTGTGGTGAACAACAGAAGTCTTCAGGTACTGTCAACAGATCCACCTCTACACACATTCTCTTGTATGTGCCTTTCATTATAAAGTCATATCTGCTACCCCTAACTGTTAGTAAACAAAATTCTCATCTCCCAAATGGTTTTCACCCATGTTTGTTTGACTGCCTTCCTCTTATTCTTTAATTCTTAGGAGCAATAAGGTTTTTTATTAAAGCTTTCACAGAAAACAAACCAAAAAGCCTCAAAACACAACCACCTTAAAACATGCAATACATTCCTGCATCGTTTTTTATGGGATGTATTTGATGTACATATACGATACAAAATTATTTCCAATTCCTGTTACACTCTGCAATAGTTCTAATATCTCTCTTGGTGACTTTGCTCCTTGACATATATAGTTCTTGTATTTAACGTCTTTTTGTAAAAAGCTGATACTTGGATCCATTAAAAAAAAAAATGATGTATGGGTGTTGGTTTTTTTCCTTGTGGAGGGAAACACTGGTTTTAAACAACTTCTGTGGAAAAGACTCAGAGTTGCAGAATAGCAGTGGGAGACATTTTGAAACAAAATTAAATACACAGTATTAATTTCACAATGCTTAACTGAACCCCATGCAAACATTTCCCCACTTTTTGTTTCAGCTGACTAGACAGAACTAGAGCACTAATTATTTTTAAAATATTCTAATTGTGCATTAAATACTTATGCGTGTTTACAGCCAGCCAAATGTAAACACCTTACCTGTTCATGTCTCATCACTTCTATCATTTCCATAACACTGATAAAATGGTAACAACGATCTGAGTGATCAACCACAGATGTAGGAAAAGGACGATTCTGCCAAATTCTCCATTCACACAAGGAAAGTTCATGAGTTGCCTCCTCTTCATGCTTCTGCAGTTTGAAATTAAGATTGGCAAGGAGATTTTAATCAAGAAATTGTTTAGCAAAACTAACGTCCACTTCTCTGTCAGGGACAATAAATACTCTGAATGCAGAGAATTATCTAAACATTATCACAAAGACTTAAGTCTGGTCTAAAATAAAAACAATTCCATGCTTTGTGTTGTCACTGCTTTTCATGGAAGACAGGTTGTTTTAAGTGGTGAAATGACACAAAAGCTTCAATTTTTTTCTCTGAATCAGAAAAGAGCTTGTAAAACTTGAGGTTTTCTTTCAGTAACACTTGTATAGTTATAAAAACTAGGGAATTAAAGAAGCACGGATACAATGCCATCATGAATACAGCATCCTGCATGGAATTCTTAGGAACAGAACTTAATGGATACTGAAAGACTTTTTAATGTATTTTTAATTTACAGACCTAACCTCAAAGACCCATTTCAAACATCTAATTCCTAAATTCTTACCTCAAAAACCTCCACAGCATTCTCAATAGTGTATTTTTAATATAGACCTCCTTCAAATTCATAGTTAACTTTGTTACTTAGGGTATCCTTTAGGCCTCATGTCAAAGGAAACATTACATTTAGGTTAAACTCACTGATATTTCTTCCAGGTTTTCTAAGGTTTCAAACTGAATTTGAGGCAATATCGGTTCCTTTACTCCATCACTTTCCTTAATCCTGTAAAGTCTGTCCCATATTTCAAATTCTTCAGGAGACAGAGACCAATTCTCATGACAGTGTATTTGCTTTTTGCCTATAGGGAGAAAAACAATAAGAGGAAAATGTTACCTACTTTAAGAAAAAGGATACACAGAATTAAAAGAACTTTGTATGATACCAGCCAAAAGAAAAAATACTTTCTCTGTGCCACAAGCGAAACCAGATACAGAGAATCGGATGTCACAAACAAGTATCAAAACAGTGTTGTATATGTTACAATTATGGATAAATCTTATCTATTAAACGATTGTTTTGGGGGAAGGCATCATATAAACAAAGATAGAGACAGACAGATAGAGAGAAATATGCGTATCAAATACGTACAGGCCCTGAAAACAGTATAGCAAACAGGGAAAGCATATGGCTCAAATTTCTAAGTGTCTCTCAGACCTTGGGGAACAAACTGCAAATAAGTAAAAGCGCTTTTTTTTTTTTTTTAACTTTTTCTTTAAGTTACTCTTTAAATACTGGAAAGCAACATTAATTTGTTGAGACAAAAATATTTGTTAGCCATTTTTTGAATCACTCCCCTCTATTAAGGTAATGCACATGAATAAGAGGACAGAAACAAAAGTACTACGAAAATTCCCCAGGACAGGGAAAGAAGAAAGAGACTCATGAGTTTTATTTAGACTCATAACTGCAAGTGGGAAGTATAGGGCACCTGTGAGCACAAATGCTAGATAAAATAAGTGTTCACATGGCAGCTTGCTGAAGACAAGGCCCTGGTGCTGCTTGGCTCTGAGTGACTACACTCCAGTGACAAAGAGGAAATGGAGTAATTTTTGGCAGTCTGACAGAAAGGCTTAATACCACTGCTATCCAAAAAAATGCCAAATCCCTCAAAACAGCCATCAGTGTGAACAGCAAAGGAACATCCAAAGAATCTGTGTTAAGAGCATGTTAAGAATGTGATTGCCTTCAGCCCAGATGTATGAAGCTTGGAGAAAAATAATTAAGTTAATTTGACAAACACTTTCAGACAGGATTTGGGATGAATCTGCAGCCAACACCATATTCTGACCACGTAAGACGAATCTGCCTGTATTTCTCAATCCTCTCAAGTTACAATTGCCAGAGACTGTCTCTCCACTGGATGGTGTGACAATGTTTATTAGAGACTCAACAACAGATCCCTCAGAGTTCAGAGTACTAGGCTCAAGCCCTGTTCAGAATAAGTCTTTCATGGCTGGAAAAAGCTAACCAACACTGAAGTTTAAGGCCATGGTTAAAAATCACCAGAAGATCAACAGTGCTACTAAAATATTTTTTACTCAAGTCTAGGAGACGTTACACTCCTTTATAGCCAACACACAGTTCAAGGACCCAGTAGTGGAGGGAAAAAGAGAGACCTGAAGGAAAAGAAAATTATGAACACTTACCAGAAAAGCATCTCTCTCAGACTTTCCTGTTGTTTATAAGAACAGTTAAGTATTGGGTCTGCTCTAGCAGTTAATATCCAGCGCCCACACACCAAGACAGAATCTGTCAGTCTTGGATTAGCATGGAGTTCTGGGCAGTGTTGCCTGGACAAGGTAGAAAGAAAAGGGCAGAAATAGTCCTCAGTTGTAACCAAAACCTAACGCTCTTGGTCATTCCAAAGTGACTTCTGCCGCCTCACTTAAAGCTTGCCTTCATAACCAAGAAGCAAAAAGATGGTCTACCAAGGAATCAAGAATGCATTTTCAAACAGCAAGTTCTTAGATAGGAAAAAGCAGGCACCAGCGAAAAACTTCATAGACAAACAGATCTAGTTTGGGTTCCCTCTTGCTCTTGAAAATGATTGTCGAGACAGTGTACCAGAACTTTCCTGAGCAGTTCAGGTGATGAACTGTTGCCATCCAGACACATCCAGAGAACAACAGATGACTTCAGTTCTCTGTGTTACAGCTCTAGAGGACGACTCCTTTTGACAAAAACAAGAGGATCCTACAATACCATCTACCCAGGTAATAGATGGTGCGATACTATACAGGCATGAAGGCCTCCAGCAGCTGGCAAAATTCGGTAACAGATACTTCCCAAAGCTCTGGGCTTTCTGTTTCTGAGCAGAGCAAGTATTTTTAGCTGTCAAGAAAACGGACTCTGCACATGAAGAAAGCAAGACAGATCTCCTTGAGAGAGCGGAATGGAAGGGAATCCCCTTGGCTGGTAAAGCGGACAAACAGTATGTTCCAGCAGGCAGCAAGTTAATGCCTAAATTACAGGTTGCTCAACTGCTCCCTTCACCAGAAACAACCATTTCTTACAGTGTAGGGAAAGGTCTGACCATCTGACCCAAATATGTGGTTATCTGGCTAAAAGAGGAAAGCAGGAGCTGAAGTTTGCTTTCAAACTCTTTTCAGTCATACAATCTAGTTGCTGTTACACAGGGAGGGAAACTGAAGCAGATCTCACACTGAAGGAAAATTACCTTAAAGCAAACTAGTCTGCAAGTTCTCACTTCTACATTTTAACATTTGTAACCCTCTCCATTGCTGTTCTGCTCATCTTAGGTAAGGAAACACACCATAAGCTCTGACAGGACTGACACTTCACATCAAGTGAAACCTAACTAGAAAGGAAAGAAACAGGGACTCAGACCAGTATGACTGCTGCCAGCATATAAGTAAATGCAATTTCAGACTTGAGGGCTAGCAAAAACAGAACACCCCCCACACCCCCCTTATACTTTCAGTGTTCACAAACTACAAATTCAAGACTCCATTCTTAACAGACAGAAAGAGAGATGTCACAGAGTTCTGCAGAACACTCTGAAATCACAGTTTGTTAAAATACAGGCAAGCTGCCCAGGGAAATAGGCACGTATTTGTGCTAATCATGAATCATTACAGAGTACTATAAACAGACTACTATGAATTCTGAACAGAGTACTATAAATTCTGCAAATTATGAAATGCTTCATTTTAACACAAAGCCACAATGCAGAGATTACTAAAACTCACTGCGTGGGTGAAGAAGAGTTCTCATAACTAAAAGCAAACTTAAAAAAAAAGAGCCAAAGAAATTTCAAAAATACATTGACTAGATCAACAGAAATATATAATGAATAATAACATATGTTCTAGTATAGTTCAATTTATAGCTTAGACTACTATAGGTAATATTAGACCAAAGGTAGGAAGTTTCCATTCTGGTGGACAGACTCACTTAGGGAATATAAAATATCACGAGACACACACGTCATTAGTATCATACAGATAAGCTCCAGATTTTTACAGTATTTTGCAGAAAGCTAAGCTGTATACTGTTGAGTAATTGCAAAGTACCAGGAGCTCTTTCTTTAGCTCTTACAGAAGAAAATTCCCAACGTAACTGAGACTGATTACACTGTTTGGATACATAGTCAGGAATTACCATGTCCTGTTGAATGCAGTAACTGGCAACGGTGTCTCTCCTTCATGTGAAGTAGCGCATGCTCATTTTAAGCATAATTATCTTTAAGAACATTTTATGAGTTATGAATGCAAGGTACTACCAAAGACAAACATATCACTAAAATGAGTAATGTTATTTTCCATGGTTTTTTTCCAGAACCAAAATATTTTCCTTTCCCTTGAGCTGGGAGGAGAGCAAGAAATAACCTGGAGGGGCAGAAGGTGGATTTAGCCTGTAGCCAGTAGGGAATTTGTCAGTTCTCGGAGGAATAACCTCTGTTTAAGGGCAAAAAAGAAGGAACTGGGAGCACCATATTGACCAGGACAGTATAGCCAGCCGTGATACCACAAATCCATTGTCATAAACTGTCCCTCTTCTCACTATGAAGAAAGCTGCTGGTGCAAAAGAAACTTTCAACTGTCCAAAGGTTTTGCTGGTTTACTTCAGAAATTATGCACTACTGACGCAGAATAATGCTTCCTCTACAGAAGTGTGTGTATGTGGGAGAGGGAAGTGGATGGGGAAGAATGACAGGTAAAGCAACGAGCAAAATATTGCTGCTAAGGTCACTTTTGGCCACTAAAAGTGATATTCATGCTCCCATACACAGCACAAGCGGCTTGTTTGGGGCAGGCATGACTACAGAAGAAGACGCATTTGCTATTTTGGAGAAGCCATGTCATTGGCTGAAAAAAATAACTCAAAATAGGTGTACCTGAAAGAAGTTGAAAAAAACCCACCACCTTATTAGGAAAGTTTTGTGTACCTATCATCCTGAAAACACTGCAAGGTCTAACCCAAGACACGGGCATTGTCAGGACAAGAAATCTGAATTGAAGGAACTGAAGTACATGTGCATAAACACATCCCTGATTAACTGGTTTTTTTTTCCAAAGAAAATAAACATTGAAAACAGCAGTCTTCTGCAGTATTTCCATAGTTTTCTGACAACCACTCGAGAAGGTAATGTGTATTATTATGCATGTTTAATTCAAATAGGAGATGAACTCAGAAAATTTATCAGCCTTGCCACAAGTATATCTACAGGCATGGGCAACTGGAAAGGCATAAAAAACCCAAAAAGGTCTAAAGACTAAAGAAGGCATTGGTATTAGAAAAAGACAGTAAAAGAAGTTTGCAGTGTTAAGATAAAAACAGCAATTAAATAAATAATGTGAAATTGTAAAATCAAACAAAAAACACAGCTATAGACAACTCAAAATTGATACAATCGGAAAAGGGGAGAGTAGAGTAATTGTGATGAACCAGGAGAAGAAGAATTAACAAAGTCAGATTTCATCTGGACAAATGCAATGCAAAAAGAAAAACAAAAGAAATTATCGATAGCTTAAAATGACATTCAGCTACCAGGAACAACAGGTTATGGGAAGAGCACATCTATAACGCACGTTAGCTATTTTTTGCCATGCCTATTGTGGTTTCATACCTCTCTCAGAGTGGGGAGATCGGCAGAGAACTTGAAAAGACAATAATGTTAGAGATGATTATACAGACCTTTCAGCACTTTCACCTTTTCAGTTATTGTGTGGGATAGTTATTCTCATTTTATAAAGTAAAAAAAAAGATGAGCATAAAAAACATAAGCTGCCTCCAAAGATATCTGTTCAGAGATTTTTCCTCCAATGAGCCCAAGCCATTTCAAGCATAAAACTATTCTTTCTTGAATGTTCTCTGATTTTACTGCACTTACTAATATGCTACTCAATTTTAGCAAGCTCTTTAAAACAAACAAACAAACCAAACCAAACAAACAAACCAGACAGGGAAAAGAATCTTGCGTTAGAAGAAACAATACAGGACGACTGCCGAGTAATGGGAGTTTTGCTCTTGTTGCTGTACTTTTTCAAGAAAAGCTCATACAACTGAAGAACACACTTGGTTAGTGATAGGGCGAGACAAGAATAATGTGTCCTTCTGGTACTGACAAACAGATAAAATTTATGAAAGAGGTTTTGAAGTGGAAGGGTAGAGTAGAATTAATAGAAATTGAATCAAATTAAGAAGAACAGGAAATATTTAATTTTGACTAGAAAGGAAGGAGAATGCTTGAAATTACTACTATACTTCTGCCCATGATAATGCAATTTCTGTGCACATATATTCTTCCACAGATAAACCTGAAGATCAACTGAACCTCAAGAACAAATGAAAAGTAAGAGAGCATAAGTAAGCTTATTCATTACTGCTTATTCATTACTGCCAGCTTTTTCAATTTTCTAATGTGGAAGGGGGCACTGAAATAAGGAGGACAAAATGCAAAAATAAAGACCTTTCTTTCTCTTCTTTTTGAGATTTATCTTGAATATCATTAAAATCAGAAACAGCCACTTGCTTCATACAGTAATGAAGGGAACTTCAACGCATAAAGCTGGTGCTCAATAATTTGCACTCATTTAACACTTGTTTGCAAGATGGGCAGTCAATCATGTTCATCTTTGGCAACTGACAAACCTCCACGCACACTATGGACTTCAACTGTGGCAGCTGCTAACCTATTTCACACAAAAGGAACCTGGTAATTACAGCCTTTGAAGTGCTATTCCCTCAGCAGGAAACATGTTCAGCATATTATCTTCCTTGTGCACTTACTGCCTCTCATTTTTGTTTTCTAGGACAGACTTCCAAACGTTCTAAAATGATTATTTCAATTCCGTGGTTTGCTCTGCTTATTTTCTTGCAAGTTGTGTCTCTTTATTCCATCCTTGGTTTTCCTCACTGGCTGCCATCTGGGTTGTGCACAAAACCCAGATGAGCGTGCCTTACAGAAGGCTCCAGAGGCATAACGGGAAACGTCATGATCAGGAGCGTCATCACAACGGTGTCACAGCTGTGTCTGCAGCACATGCATACTTACAAAGAGTCTGGGCTGAAGATGGCATGTACAGATTGATTTATCGACACTAATTCTTCTCCATTACATTTCTACCCTGCAAAATGGGAGATAGCATGAACTGTTTTGGAGGCCAAAGGGGAAGCTAATTTTTTTCTACATGATTTCGTAGCTTGCTTCCCCTTTCTGTGTTCAGCTTTTTATTTGCCCTGGATGGCATTTAGAAAGAGATCAGATGTAGATAATAATAATAAGAATTTTTGTGACCAGAAGCATTTAAAAACCACTAAATCTAAAGTCTAACTACTCAGATACTGAAATATGAAGTTTCCCAAGGCTTTTACAAGTTTCTTCTTTCAAGAAGTTGCTATCAGTCTTTACAGAAGGCACTTAACCAAAGAGATCAAGCATGACAATTTCCAAATATTTACAAAACTTAGCTCTTTCTTCCTGTCTTATAATTTTGTTCAGTTTACTGAGCATTTCAGTGCCATGTAACTGCATCAGCTAAAGAGCCATTTCTTTTTAGATTAATCTTCCTCCAAAGGTACGTGCAACTCATTAATATCCTACCCTTGATTCCTCCTTTTCCTCTCCTCAAATTCCCTTAGTTTTCAAGCATTTCTGTTTTGTTGTCATTTACAAAGGTATAAGACATACTTTTCTTGTATTAATAAAAACATGAAGCCTGACTGTTAAAGCTCAAAATCAGATTTGGTATAGAATTATCACCAAATATTTAAGTGACAACCATGCCACGTGACATCGGTATATCAGAAGTCTTCAGAAGACATCATTAACATTTGCCTCTTCTGTTTGTAGTTGGAGTTTCTGACCTTCAGTCATTAACTCCGTAAGAAGCTCTGTGGAGAAAGATGAAAGAAAAGTCTGATTTGAAGTATGGATATTTGAGGACAGAACTGCGATTTGAGGATGTTAAAGGAAAAGGATGAGGAACCAAAGCAGCAGTCAGCACAGTGTCACAGTCGAAAGGCTGCAGCTGACAGAAGTTACACTTTTGCTAGAGACCCCAAAACTCATGTGAGCACGCAGTTTTGATATGCTGTAATATAACAACATGAGATAGCAGCTTACGCAGTGCTTAGAAAAACACCATAATCCTCTTACCGGTGACATAGGAAAAGAGAGCAGATTTATGCTGGAGGGAACTAGATCTTCTTTCTTTGGAAAGCATTCTTGAATTGCTTGGTTCATATTTTTCAGCAGTAATAAACATTTTATGCAACTTTGGATTTATGCCTTCTGGAATCATACGCGGGCTATTCTGGTAGAAATGAAGCATTTTGTTTCCTGAAATAGCTTTGTGGATGCTCCTTTTGTTAGACTGGCTTTGATTGTAAGTCTGTAAAAAAGAAGATAAGTCATACGTTGTTGGATTGTTTTTTCACGACTTGATCAGAAGTAAAAGAACACCTGAGTGTCTGTGGCGTTTCTCATTACTTTACGTTCCATCATCAAGTTGGTTTTTGGTTTTTGGTTTTGCTTTTTTTTTTTTCCTTTTTTCTCTTCTTCCCAAAACACAACTAAAACAAAATATGATGCAAGGCCCTGAGAGCCAACCATATTCCCTCTCTGTGAATATCATCAGTTAGGACAACATAACTGCTTGTTAAAGTTCTTGAACTGCAAGTTCAAGACTTGCAGTATGCCTCCACATTATGGTAACCAAAACAGAGAGGGGAAAGGAACAGAAGGACATAGATAAAAACAACAAAGCAATAAAGTCGTACTGAAAAATCTGATAACGTATAGATTAAAACAGAGCTACTAAGTTTTTGTTGGTTTTTTTTTCTTTTTTAAAGAGCTTCTACACTAAAATATCCAAGTCAAATTAAATTTGAATTATCACTGTTTTCTGTCTAGTTACAACATTCAAAGCAAATGTATCAAAAAGCAAGGAAGTACCAAAGAACAGTGATTGTTCTTTAAGTTGCAAACAATACAAAACACAAAACACAAAACAACGTACAGCTTTTTACACTCTAAATAGATCAGAAGTAGGCACAGCACTTGAGAGAAAAAGAAACACAGCCCTCGCCTGGGGGAATTTACAATCTGCAATAGATACAGGAGTGATGTAAATTAGATTACATCAGAAACAAAGAAAGGAGGTCAAGCAAAAAAAAGGCATAAGATTATTTGTTAATGTCATACATGCCCCAAGTCCTTTTAACTGCATTCCATTTTTATTGTGCAACAGAGAAATCAAGACAAAGATGGAGAAACTAAGGGAAGAAACTTGTCTCCCTGTGAACATTTCTTGTCCTAATAGCCTTCTCTAAGTCTCTATGACAGCTCAGTGATGGAGACAGCGTGCCCGGTTACGCAAACTAAGTGCTCCGAGTACGACAGTACGGCAGCTGTGTTCTTTTGAGAGAGCTGATCTTTGGAAGCCAGGATTAGAGGAGACAGACACAAAAAGATGCTTTCCGAATAACTGGAAGAGGTTAACGGCTAGCTTTATTATACTGTCCCTCAGGCATTCCAATAAATATCTTTTAATTCTAGAACAGGCAAAAAGGTCTTTTTATGAAAAAAAAAAAAAATTGTATTATCCAACCCATTGCTTAACAGAATTGCTACTTTGCTGTTACTGAGACGGTATGTTTCCTTTTCCTTTGTTTCACAGAGAGTGTCAGCTTGGCCTGACAGGAGCCTGAGAGGCTGTGAACTCACTTGTGCCCTTCTCTTTGTACGGGTTTAAATCCGCAGCTAACAGCTCCCTTCCAGGCTGATGCACATGCAGCTGAGCTGTCACAAGACGTTAAACAACCCAAATCAAAACACAGCACATCTCAGAATACGGCCGAACGAGAAAGGTGGAAGATTCGTAAGCTGAACACTCAGGGAACCCAGGGCATTAGCAGGGTGCAACTGCGTGACGTGCAGTGCAGTGCTCAGACGCAGTGCGCTTCTGTGTGGGACAGCTGAACCGAGCGAGGAAACACGTGGTCAAGTGAGGACCAGAACAGAGTAATAAACACTTCTGTAACAGAAATTCCTTTCAAACATCAAACTTCCAGACCTGCATTTACCAATTTTTCCCAATAAAATCTCTTCAAAAGTTTATAATTGATTTGAAGTGGTTTGATTTTTTAAAAAAGAAAAACAGATTCCCACAAATTAATATAATACCATTAATTACTTAGCTCAAGTTATGTGATGGGGAAGAATCTCCACATTAACAGATCTGGAAGGAGACTCAATCAAAAAAAAAATAAAAACAACAAAAAACCCTAGCAAAACCAACCAACCAAAGCCAATACTGTTCAGCAATTAAATTTATTTCATGATCTCAAAATGAAAAAAAAAACTACATAAAATTACTATACTACCTAGGGGAAGGTTCTGCTTCAAAGATTTCTGAGAAAATCCGAAGAACCCAGTAATCTAACTACTTAAGTGAAACTCCAAGGAATTTAAGGGATGATTTTAATATCCCATTACAGAGCAGAGCTTTCAGTAGTAACCAGTCTTCATAAGCAGCATGAGAAAATATGTATTTACAAATACCATTCCCTTTTATAATTTTTAACTTTCATCCCTTCAAAGCAGCTTTTTTTCCTCAGGCAGGATTCTTTGGACCCTCATTTAGAATTAAAACCTTGGTACCTACAAATTTAAACCAGAGGCACAACACCAACTGGAATAAGTGAAATAATAGCAAGACTCTGAAATTTTGGGTTTACAATTAGCTTACACAGAGCTCGGACTTCTTTGTCATGAAACCTGATGCAACTCAGAACCAACCTCGCAAGTAAACAAAACCAGGGAAGAACAAAATAAATTTTGAGCCAGAACAGTGAGATGCACCCTAAAAATGCTGTCCTGGTTTTGGCTGGGATAATCATCTTCCTAGGAGCTGGCACAGCACTGTGTTTTGGGTTGAGTAGGAGAAGAATGCTGATAACACCCTGATGGATTCAGTTGTTGCCAAGTCGTGTTCAGACTCAGTCAAGGACTTCTCAGCTTCTCCTGCCCAGCCAGCAAGAAGGCTGGAGGGGCACAGGAAAGCTGGGAGGGGACACAGCCGGGACAGCTGACCCCAACTGGGCCAGAGGGTATTCCATACCATGGGGCGTCATGCCCAGTATAGAAACTGGGGGAGTTGGCTGGGGGAGGAGTGCTGCTTGGGCATCGGTCAGCGAGTGGTGAGCAATTGCACTGTGCATCCCTTGTTTTGTGTATTCCAATCCTTTTATTGTTATTATCACTTTATTGTTGTTACAAGTGTCACTGTTAGTTTCTTCCTTTCTGTTCTATTAAACTGTCTTTATCTCAACCCACGAGCTTTACTTTTTCCCTGATTCTCTCCCGCATCCCACTGGGTGGGGGAAGTGAGTGAGCGGCTGCATGGCGCTGAGTTACTGGCTGGGGTTAAACTGATAAAAATTCCTTGCATTCAAACAGGTGTTACACGATGAAACTGTAAAGATGCAGGCTGATATTACTCTGCAACCAATCTCTCCAACAAGTGACGTCAATGGGGACTGCCTTGCCTCCTCCCACCTAAACCCTGCCCCGCCAGCTTCCTTGGATCAGACCTAGCAATGGTGTGGCTGCGGGATGAAGCTGGGCAGCGTGCTGCTACAGCTGCAGATTGGTTCCCCCGGCTCACAACTCACAGCTTAAGATTTCCACTGGTACATTAGTTTCCCAAGGGGCAGCCTGCACTCAGAGACGATTAATTATACTCCGAGTTGAGTGCTGAGGTTCAGGAATTTAGCAAAAGTAGATTTCCACTTAAGCTGATCGCTTCAGACCTCACACGCAAGTGTGCTACCACTAAGTACTTGTCTGAAAGCGCAGTGTCGTCAGCAGTTCAGAGCAAGACGCTTCCAGTCCTCCCACTCTGAGATTCATGCCTCTCTCTTCCACAGTACCCTTGGCAAACCCCTGTATTTTCCAAGTTTCAGTTTACTGTTTACAAAGTCAGGGTTATTAAGAACAAAGCCTTGAAGCCCTTCACACTGAGAAAGTGCACATATCTTCAGAATATTGTGAGCTATTACATTTTCCTTTAGGGACAGTTAAAATGTTGCTAGGAGTGCTCAGGGTTGCATAGTATGTAGTTTCCTGGAACAGACTAAACAAGTCACTCTGTTTTCCCAGCGAGAAGAAAGCCGCACACTCACCCGTTCCTCCCGCCCTTCGGCGAGGATGACAACGATCCTGCCTTGCCGCCTGCGCCCTGTCCGGCCCATCCTCTGCACAAGGCGAACTGGACTTTTCTGAGCATCAAAGCAGATGATGAGATCAACTTCTCCAATGTCTAAGCCTTCTTCCCCAACACAGGTAGAGACCAGAGTGTTATACCCGCCTTCACGAAAGCGTTTTACCACCTGAATAAACGATTAAAATTAGATTTAACAGGTTAGCCAGAAGGCCCTTGATACCCACTTTGCTGTTTTTCTAGGTTCAGACAGAAGTTGGAAAAATTAACTTATACTGTAAAACTACAAAACTTAGTCTTTCTGAATTTGTCCACTACTACATAGCGATCAAATACCATGCACTAAAGTTACCAACATCAACATAACTCTTCAATTCTAAAACAGAAAAAAAGCACACCTTATTCTGACTCCAACCATGGCATTCTTCTAAACTGATCTTCCCAACTTTGCAATTAAATATTTTTGGGGGTTTGGGGGGTTTTTTTGGTTGTTTGTTTTTGTTTAATTTTTAAACTTTGCTAGATCAAAATTTAAGGCTATATCTTACTTTTTCTACTTACAAGAAAAAAAAAATCCCCTAAGCAAGTATTTGAGTATTTCCCAAGATTTTCAAATATACAAAAGTTAGTAGTTGTTAACATAATGTAAATATGTAAAATATTTCTACTTATATAATCTGTTCAGTGAGTATAATTTTGGATACTCTGAAAGCAATTTAACTACACAGGAATTTAGTAATGACAGTTCAAAGTTCAGTCACTGCCATACAACCTGTGTCAATACTCATGTAGTTATCTACACAAGTAATACTCTTTATCGTTGTTTCCTAATACAAATCTCATCTTTTCTTTACCTCAAGTTGTTCCTTTTGTGTGAAGCCTTTTGTGCTCTTTCCTGTGGAGTGGCCAACAAATGTCATTACTCTAACAACTGGACTGAGCCGGGAAAGCATTTCTGCAATTTCTTGCACGCTATCTCGGAATGATGAGAAGATCATCACTCTGGTATCCACAGCATCCACAGATGTGCTTTCAGTCATGACTTGATCTGTTTAATTTTAAAAAGCCAGAAAACCATTTTTATGCATGATTTTAAAATAATTACCAATAAAAAAAGTAAGGAGAGGTCATCTCACAAGCTACACATTCACAGCTCTCATCTCGCTTAATGGGAAGATTTTGTCCAAATATACTGCATTTTGATTTTTTCAAAGAAACTTTATTTGAAAGAAATTTCATTTAAAAAAAAAACTAAGTAAATAAATAACAAAAAAAACCTAAGTAAATAAATAACAAAAAAAAAAAACCAGTAGAAAAAACTGACAACTACGAGCCTCTCAGCCCATTTAGACCAATCTCCCAGAAAATGCTCCAAGATATACCTGCTCAAATAATTCCTCTTTGGAATCAAAGCAGTATTCTAATTTTGGAGAATTTATGCCAACTATAACAAGAATGTCTTCTATCTGAGGTATCATTACTAATGTTACTTTGAAAATCTCAGGTTTGATGGCAAGTGTCTTGAAATAAAGTTTAAGATACCTCCTTCCAAAGGGCCTACAATGTGACTTTTAAATCTGCTACTTAAATGCCCACAGTCAGATGAGGTTAGCCATACATAGCAATAAAAACCACTGCAACCGTTAGTCCAGCATACAGCATGGTGGAATAAGAGATGTATATCAACTTTCTATGATTTACTACAGCTAGTTGTCTCTAGTTCTACAGCTTAGGATCCCCATGACAGCAGAAATATGCAAAAACTTCCCTTAATACCATAACCTGTTGCTTCTGAATGATCTGTCGTCACAACTGGCTATATGTCTCATCTCAATAGCCAAGGTAACTTTCCCCTTTTCAAACAAAACGGAAAAATAATTGCATTGATACACATTTCTTAGCAAGGTGCCTTTGACCAAAACCATTTTTCTTATGTTACCCCATCGTGGATTTCACCTTCTGGGTACTCAACGTTTTTTTTCTTCTTTTTCTTAAACATATAAGGGTATCTGTCTTCATGAGCACAAGCAAAAGCTATCTAAGCAACACGCAAGTCTTGAACAGTCAGCTTCTGTTTACCCTATCCAAATACTAAAATAACATGCCCATTACTGCATGATAGAAAGTAAAAACCTACTATGTTAAAAAATAGAATCTCTAAAAGGATATAATGAGTAACTGAAAATAGGTAATGCATGCAAGCTGTGCCAGACATAGCCCTCAAATGAAATCAAATAGATACCCAGGGATAAAGATGTCCTTTTTTGCACAATTCTCCACAAAACACCTTTATCTCATTAAAAGAAAGGTTAGACAAGGAATTAAAAGTCTCAGAACTGAATGTGTAAAAAGGTATTTGCGTGAACATACGAAGAACAGTCACTTGGTGCTTGACAACACTTTCATGCTATGTCTATAATTCCAGTATCAAGCTGCTTCTCGAAGTTAAAGCATTAAGTGTAACAGATAAGTATATATGTATCTTTCTGACCAACAATCAGAAATTTCGGTTTAGTTTTTAGTTGTGCATATCTACATGCAGAAATACTTTCAGCAGCTTAAGTCAAAAAGGAGAAGCCGAAGCTAACCATTTTGCCCGTTTCTTTTTAAGATAAGCCCTGAATTCACAGGTAGATTATGAAGACGGCTGCTGCTGGTCAAAACAAATTTCACTCTTGAGGCTGACAGCCAAGGAGGTTAGACAAGAGGATCACCAGAGGTCCCTTCCAACTAGTCAAAATTATTCTATGATATTCTACTGCATTCTTTCAGCAAATTGCAGGTGATATGGGAGGTCAAGTACAGAAACCAGTCCCCAGTGAAGGCCTAGAAATGAAATGGTGAATATGATTCAATATTTTTAGCTAAAAACCAGACAATTGCAACACTGATACAATGTCTTCTCCATAATTTGCCATCCTGAGCAGACTGACAAGCTATGTATTTCAGAGTAAGTGCAAGCTGGATACATCTTACTTACATGAGTTGATATTATTCTCCTCCACTAACTTTATTCTGAACATTATTCTATCTCTATTTTTAGCATATTCTCATGACTTGAATAGCAATAACGCTCAGTAGCATCTGTCCCTGTACTGTAAAAAATGTTATACTGCTGCCATTACCTCCTTGACCTTATCCAAAACCAGACTTAGAAAATTCAAGACATTAGCAGCCCATAATCAATCTGACAAGTAATCCAGGTATGGAAGATTAGCTGGGAGAAGCTCATTATGCTGAGCCAACATTTCTTAAGGGCTGGCCAGAATGTTACCTTGCACTTACCTGAATTGCTGGTAAGTGCATCTTGCAAAGCAGAGGCAATAGCTACATGGTCAGGAAGCTCAAACTTAACCTGGGTGATGACTAGTTAGAAATGGTTCAGAGTTTGCACAGGCAACTTGGCACTATTCCCACGAGTTCTCTTATGAAAGGTTTCATTTCAAACGGAGGAAAAAGAGCTAGTGTTGTTCCTGTTATGGCTAATGACTTAGGTTATTAATACTCTCCTTTCTGTCTCAAATGTAGGCCTTTTCAAGGAAAATGCTTTGCAGAGGTAGTTATTCATTTAAAAAATTACACAGGCATGAACACAGTAAATTATGATTCAGGGTAGTTCAGTAATACATGATTGGAACAAAGCAGAGTTAAGTTCAGGGGTTTTGTTTGCTTCTGTTTTTTTTTCCCCTAGAAATACTATACACTTGCCTGAGTTCCTGAAACAAATGCTGAATGTATTTTCCACTGCTCACATCGTGGTTTAGGCTTTTGTTTCAGAGCCTTCTGATGGAGCAAAGATACATGCGATTATGTTTGGAATCTTAATAAGTACTCAAGGTTTTATTGACAGACTTATGACAAATTCTTGTCTGGAGGAGGCAGAAATCAGGACACAGGTGTGTACTGTATTCAGTCAGAGTCCAAAACCAGAATTTAGGGTGTAGCTGCATGTGTACGTGTGAATGTAGAGTTTACTTGCAAGAAACAGGGAGTAAGGGTAGAAATACAGGTTTTGGGTTATTGCTCAAAAGGTATCATCAGAGACGCTATGACACAGTGAATAATAAGGCAAATAAATAGAATCACAGTGTCTCACTATTTCTGTCAACTGCCCAGTGCATTCGGGTTGGAGATGCGTAAGCTTAGAAGACACAAGCTGGAGCTTACTACATTCCCTAAGTTACTAGAATGCCTCCAACTTTGCAATCAGACTGTGAATTGTAAAGCGCTTTCTGGCCTTGCTTTATACACAAAGATTTCAGGACCAGTTGTTTGTACTTGCTTTCAATTTAACTACATTCATCTAGAGAACTGTGTTTAGGATGCTGCTTTATATTCCCCACGGCCTTGCCTTACATACTAGTCATGGGGATAAAGGAGTTTCCAGGGATGAGGAGCAAGGAAGTTCAGCAAGAAAACCTAACATACCTAAGCTCAAGATACAGCTAGATATTCTACCATAGCTTGCCAATTATGCTATAACAGATTACATATTTCTTCTTGCACGGTTACTGTAATTTTGTATTTATAATGATAAAGACTTACAACTGATGCCTACTCACTTTTGAGGTTCATGCACACAGACACAAAACACAAAATCTGAACACTTGAATATTAATTACTGGTTAGTAATATTAAGAGACATGTCTGACCAGCATTGCAAGAAAAAACGTATCTGATGGGATTCATATGACAGCCAAATCCATGCTATCAAAAGAAGATGGAAGAGTATTAAATGTGAAACTTAGTTAAAGTAACTCCAGTAGAGCATACAGAATTGCAAAACAAAAGGCAACAGCTTAGGAAGATGTTGCTGCAGGAAACAAGACAGAGGCATGGAGGGAGGCAGGGAGGACAGAGAAGTATGGATGGAAGGGGAAGGGCAGGGGAGAACGTAATTTGATAAATGCATTTCGATGTAGTATAAACTAACAAAAACAGACATGATGAAACAAAGTTGCCTACTAGAAAATAGCAGTCATTTAAAGTGTATTCAGAGAATCAAGCATCTAATATATAAAAAAAAACCCCCACACCTAAACACACCAAATGGAAGGGCAGGTCAGAAATTATCAGAACTTCACAGAGCACAAAAATCCAAACAGACAAGGAAAAAAGTGAAGAAGTTGCAAAAAAATTGTTACTGATGTCATCATTCCAAAAGCACCAACTGGATCAAGAAGCTGAAACTACCTAAAACCAGAGACGTCTGAATGATCCAGAGTATTTTGCTTCTTAATCTCATGCTACGGTGTGACATATTTTTGTTCTCCCTTTCAGTCAAGATGAAAAAGAATGAGAGAAAGATGAACGTAATCGAAGGTTTTAAACTTCAAATTGATACCTCAGATTTTGTCTGATACCTCAGTCAACAAGCTGGATATCAGAACTTTTATCCTTAAGCTCCATAAATATTTTGCATATAACTTTGCAGGTAATGGTACCCTGCACTGAGAGACGGTTTCCAGAACAAATTCTGTGACTATGAAAATCATGAGGCATAGTAGCACTAGGAATGAGTTCACTATCACTGTTTTACTAAGCTGTTAGCACAGTTTATATCAGATCAATAATGATAACGTATAGAAAGTTTTTTCTTAAAGAAATATTATGGTATAGTTCTTCTAAAGAGGACTTTTCCACACAGAAGATACACAAACATACAAAACAATAAAGAAGGACTTGAACAAACTGGGATATAAATCAGTAGGATATTACTTGTTTTCATTCACAGGTTCAACTGTTCAGATACTTTTTCTCTGAGTTGTTGGTACTTACCAGAACATCCCTTCTTCCAGGATTTGAAGTGTTCTATTACAACTTCCTCTAATTTCCTTAATTTTGGATGGCTGTAGATAAATTCCTTTTTGTTTTCAAACACTGAAAAGGAAATAAAGCAATTAAAGATGTAAGTTAAAAAAATTTTAATTCTCTGAGCCAGAGATACAAATTCCTGACACTAGTTCTAATTGCATTCACCTAAACAAATTAGTAAACTACTTATGGAAGCGCATTTGTTAAACTCAGTTTTTGAGGAAGTGTTGTTACTTTTGTTACAGTCACACTGTAAAAGACATACAGTCAAACTAATATTTTAACTTTCCATTTTAAATCAAATCAAACATACAAAACTTGTTTGAAGGTACCTAAAACCACTGAGAGAAGACAGAGAGAGAGAGGCACATAGACAAGAGTCTGGGGAAAAAAATCTGGAATAAAGAATACTATCCGAGTGTATCACAACGAATAGCTTTCTGCATCTACAAACTATGTACAGCTATCTACTGTTTCGTTTAAACAGAAAGTAAATATTTTGTCCTTAAAAGTGAAATACTGACCTGTTTTACTCTTGTAAACATTTCCATTTGCTGAAGTCAGAGATGAGTCTGAAAACATGTCTCTAAGCTGCTGATACAGATTCATGAAGTCCTCATTACGACCAAGTTCATTCTTTGTACGGGTTAACCCTTTGTAAAAAGTTGAAATACCTTAGTATTTAATCTCCGGAGTGAATATAATTTTTACTATCCAAAAGACACGCTTTCTCAGAAGTAGCAAGCTCCTTTCAAGAGCTAAAAGATATAGGTTAGCTTTAGAAAACGTAATAAACATTGTTTGGCATCAGTATTTTTTCAGGGAAGATGCCATTATAGAATTTAAGCTTGAGAACATGAATTTAAACATGAAAAACATATGTATAGACAGAAGAAGCCTGGTCCTGCAGGTAAACTAAGAAGTTTTACCTCAACCATTTAGCACTACAAAAGCCATCCAATCCAGAAATTATGAGGGTGGTGAGACACTGGAACAAGTTGCCCAGAGAAGTCATGGACTCCCCATCATGGGAAGTGTTCAAGGTCAGGTTGGACAGGGCTTTGAGGAACATGATCTAGTGGAAGATGTCCTTGCCCATGGCACAGCGGTTGGACTAGATGATCTTGAAAGGTCCCTTCCAACCCAAACCATTCTGTGATTTATGAAATGCTGTCAGTTACTCAAAGAGAAGGGAACCTAGACTAAAAGCTAAAATTAAGAAGTTTCATGAATGATTTTATGTCAATGTTGAAAAGAATTCTGTTCTACTCAAACCAGAAACCAAACTTACCAGAACACCAGTACAGAAGCCCAATTTATTAGAACTATTTTCCATCGGTCATTTTGCAATAGCAGATAGGGACTTAAGGAATCTGAGAAACTAGGAAATACATGACATGCTCTCCGGTGCCTAGGTCTAACAACAGCACTATACCATCAGAAATATAAAAAACTGCACGTGTGAAAGTAATAAATTGTAAAAATGTCCTGGTTTCCGCTGGGATAGAGTTCATTGTCTTAATTGTGTTAATTGTCTACTACGGTAGCTGGTACAGCGCTGTGTTTTGGGTTGAGTAGGAGAAGAATGCTGATAACACCCTGATGGATTCAGTTGTTGCCAAGTCGTGTTTAGGCTAAGTCAAGGACTTCTCAGCTTCTCCTGCCCAGCCAGCAAGAAGGCTGGAGGGGCACAGGGAAGTTGGGAGAGGAGACAGCCGGGACAGCTGACCCCAACTGGGCCAGAGGGGTATTCCATACCGTGGGGCGTCATGCCCACTATAGAAACTGGGGGAGTTGGCTGGGGGAGGAGCGCTGCTTGGGTATCAGTTGGCAAGTGGTGAGCAATTGCACTGTGCATCGCTTCTCTTGTGTATTCCAAACCTTTTATTATTGTCATTTTATTATTATTATCATTATTATTTTCTTCCTCTCTGTTCTATTAAACTGTCTTTATCTCAACCCACAAGTTTTACTTTTTTCCCCCCCCCGATTCCCTCCCCCATCCCACTCAGGGTGGGTGGGAAGTGAGGGAGAGGCTGCATGCTGCTGAGTTGCTGGCTGGGGTTAACCCATGACAATGTCAAAAGCACAAAATTAATGAGATTATTAGCACATCCATACTATAAAAATATATCCTGTAGATATTCTATAATGTGAAGCAAGCACTGTATATTTTTGGTTCAGACATAGGATGAAGCCGTGTCATTTCAATTAAGCAGTGCTGTAGGCGCAGCAGCTTTTGTAACTTACCACACAGTTAAACAGCTAAGTGTAAACCAAAATGAAGCAGGAAACCCTACAGCCACACCATGGGGTAATCTGAACATCTGGAACGTTCCCCTCCCGCATCCAGTATTTAAAAGAAACTTGCAGCTGGATTGACACTGCCATGTTGAAATTTGTCCTCTTAAAAAAGATATCAGTACCAAACCAGGTCTTCCAGACAGCAATGACAACCCAACAGGTCTAAAAATGACTGTGGAGAGTTGCAAAAGACTCACAATAGTCACTGATAGAATTAGGAAAATAAACTGAGGCCAGAGCAGAAAACATTATTGCATCACTGTATGAATTCATGCTGTATCCACATCTGGAACAGTGTGCACAGTTCTTATCTCCTTTGAGAAAATGAGAAGAGGGATACAGAGAAAGACAGTAACAACTTTGTATTTTGCTTAACGAGCACGGAAGATGTTGCACAGCTGCGACAGAAATTCTAGTGTGATGTGTCTAAATCTGTGACACTTAAAACTCATGCATACCTGGGTTTTGCTATGGGGGGAGGAATTGCTTTACAAGACCAAATGATTTCTCAGTTTAAACTGTTTAATAGTTATTGTCTGTCTCTCCAGAGATATTACTGTCACTTACTCTGAGTTCTGTTTGTGCCTTATTTTTTTCAGAACTGCTGCCATATAAACACATTTGCTTTCCCAAATATACTCCATCTTTAACACTGTGCTAACATATTTCCAATAGGGATGAAGGGGAACAAAATACCAATTACATTTGCAACTCATCCATTATGTTTTGTGCCAAACTAGCCATACAGATGGGGTAAATTAAATGAGAAGGAGTGGAGACAAAAGGAAGGATGTTTCTGAAGACATTTCACCTTTTGATCCATCCATAATTCCACAAAGGTATATAAATAATGACCGGACTCCCATTTGCACCAGCAGCTCATAACCATGATATAAACTGATACAAAGCGCAAAATCTCCTTCAATTATGCCTTGATGTATTCCCTGTGAAAACAAAACAGACTCATCACTAAATTAGAAGTTGATAAGCAGCAGGAATCATACTGCAATTCTTCTGATAAAAATAAGATTGACATCTGAGAAATAGAGCCAAAGCACAAACTAAGGCACAGTGAGTAGTCTGTCTATCAAAACCTTCAGGAAACAGGTTACACAGGTTACAGGTTCTTCGTGATCAATGAAGGCAATCTCCTTCCACCTTCAAAATGTTCTCCAAAATACCTGTATTATCTTCCAAGATTAGCTCATTACTTTCCGATGCAGCAACACTCAAAATCTGACAGCTGAACCATCCATCGGTATTTGCAAAACAAGACATTTCCGGCACGTCTACCCAGGCTACAAAATTTAAGTCAGGAAAGCTGACTTGCCTACTGTGAAGTGTATTTCCCATTGTTCTTTTTAAGGTACACAGTCATTTTTTTTTCCTTTTTAGGTAATACTCTTTTTTAAGTTTGCAAAATTTGAACACCCCATGACAATTTACAGAAAAATAGGAGCAGTAATGTAGTTTTGAGGGAAAGTGTAAACTTGGCAGGCAGTAATTACACTCTAAGTTCTCAACACAATTTCAGTTTGGAAATGGAGTTCTTCATCTTTTCCTTAACTTTCCTATATTAGCATCAAGAAACGTGGAACAAGTCTGTATATTTTATTCCAGGGCTAAAAAATATAATGTTACGAAGGAAATCTAACTTAAAACGTATCAGGGAACTTTGTATGCTATGCAGTATTATTATTTATTCACTACTTTATTAAAGTGAAATAAATAAAGACATTTACCACATTTTGTGAAGATGGGTTTTTTCTATATTGATCTCTCGCTAGAATTATCTGGTACTTTGTAAGGCTGGGAATATCCCGCCTTGCTAAAACTCCTATTTTAATCAGGCGTCCAGCAAATGTTTCTAGCACCTGCAAACAAAACACAGAAGTATACAAAAGATGTGAAGGTGTGTGTACTTAGCCCTTTGAAGTAGTTTTATTTTTACAGATCTTACACAACACACAACAGAACATAAGCAGCTTATTTATTGTATTTGAAACATAGAATTTTTCAAAACAAACTGTACTGATTTCTGAATAATTTGTTACTGTACCAGATGACAACCTGGTGCTCTGCCTCACCGTAAGGTTCTCCATTATCAGGATGTTTCTAGTCTAATTTACAGAATTTTTTTCTAAGACCAGCAGAATTTTTACAGCTTGGTTCCCTAAGGATTTGTGCCCACCACCCTACAGACAAACACCCTCCTGCCTCCAAGATAAACCCATATCCACCAAATAACTAAAAAGTGGAAATGCGCACTGTACTTCTGTAATTGCACAAGTACTGACCAAGCAGAGAGGAAATGAAATGGGACGGGTAACCAGCTACTGAACTCACGCTGCAGCTCCCTCGCTTACTGGTAACCCTAACTTTAATGGCGTTTCAGTCTCAGGAAACCTTGTATTCAGAGCTTCGAGAAGTCTAAATTACTGCAGGCAGAAGACCAGCCAACAGGTTAGAAAGTTGTGTGTGGAAGGGATGGGAGCCGGGAGACATGAGCAGAGAGGAATGAGCACCCAGCAGATGGGCCCAGCACAGCAGCAGCCCCATTTCCTTCGGAAGCCACGCCAAAAAACTTTGTTTTTATACATCACATGTACCCGCTTTCCACACTGGTGAAACAAGGGAACTGACCTGCACTAATTCATCTTAATCCTGTTTTCCTCTTTGTTTCTCAGCCTTAGGTGGTCAGGATTTTTTTCATAGACTTAGTTTTGCATGAGCGCTAACTCTGTTATAATTGGAGTAATCAGATTTGTTCTACAAAAATTACTTACAATCTGTTGGCCCACTTGGCTAGTAGCACCAAAAACATCTGGGTGCACAATAACAAGCTTCTCCAAAGGCAGTCTTGACTTAGTCTGACAGCAGATAGTTCCCAATAGCTGCTTACATGCATACAGTGGTTCCCAAGTTTTCTAGGCATTTTAACACCAGTTCAGCTGAACTGCATTAAGGCGGCTATAGCACAACAAATGCCTCATCCCTTTATCGCTGTTCTTTCAGCCCACTGAAAATCAAGTTCAGCTGAACCAATAAAAACAGGTCTAACTTTCAGGCCTCGAACAATATTGATCTAAGTATGTCTTCAGCTTGCAAAGACAAAATGCCCTAACAGGAAAAGAAAGTCAACTGTAGAAGTGCAGTGCATGTCTGTACACTAAGTAACAACACTCCATTTGTCCTCTTCACACATTTAGTGTATGCTGTGTTTTTAGAGCCTGTTAGGATGCACAAGTATTATTAACAGCACACTCTACTCATACACTGTCAATGCACTGGCAGCTTAGTTTAACAACTTTTCTCTGCTTGCTTTGATTATTTTAATAGTTTGGTATTCCTTTAGCTTCTTACTCTGTGTACAGTGCCTATGTGGCATTAAGTGGCAATTCCTGAGAAAAGTGGTGGGAATAATTGCTGTCGTCAACTACAGCAGCATTAATCCCCCAGAGAATCAAAAACGCAAAGAGAACTTTGGAAGGATGAAGGAAAAACTTGTGAAAGCACCAGTCAAACTGGGGAAACAACATGCTGGGAAATTTCCACACAGCCCACTCCTTGCCTGCATGTCTTTCAAAAACAGCTAGCTGGAGTCAGGAGGGTAAGCAGATTATAACAGATAAAGGCTGCTGAGAAATAATAGAAGCAAAGCCTAAATTCTGAATGCTCTGGTGCATCTTAGGGTGCTCCTCTTCCCTACTCCAGACCTTCAGGCTGGGATACCACGTCTCGGGCAGTTTGTCACTTTTGCTCACAGGAACCCAGCTCAGCTCATCCGTGGGCGATGCCCACAGGATCAGCGGGGAGGCCTCTGGGAGCAGCTCCAAAGGCAGGACAGTGCTGAGGAGCACTGCCCGCTCCGTGTCTCTTGGGGGAGTCGATGTCAGACCAGCTGCACGGACCGAATGCCCCTCTGTGGCCAAAGAGCCCCCAGGCACTTCCAACTTCAGGTTTACATTCATCATTCATCTACAGGTAAAGTACCTAAGGGGGGGCCTACAAGAAAGCCAGAGAGGGACTTTTTACAAGGGCATGTAGAGATAGGACAAGGGCGATGGCTTTGAACTGAAAGAGGGCAGATTTAGAGTAGATATAAGGCAGAAGTTCTTCACGGTGAGGGCGGTGAGGCGCTGGCACAGGCTGCCCAGAGGGGCTGTGGGTGCCCCCTCCCTGGCAGTGTCCAAGGCCAGGCTGGACGGGGCTTTGAGCAACCTGGTTCTAGCAGAAGGTTTCCCTGCCCGTGGCAGGGGGGTGGGAACTGGATGGTCTTTCAGGAAAGGAAAACAGGAAAGGAAAACAAACAATCTTTTCTTAAAATAGTCAAAAAACATTCACCAAACCACTTGGAAGTCTAAATGCACAAGAAATTAATTTCTCATATTTGGTTTAGTTTTAAAAGTTTAAAATTCAAAACTTTGTCTTTTACCAGTTTGTTATTGTTATGTTGTTTTTAAATCTGGCCTGTATCTGACAAGTCACTTTAAAAGGACAGAGACAGAAGTGTCTGTGCCAGCTTATTAAAAAAGGTATGGGGGGGAAAAAAAAAAAAAAAAGGTTGACCATGCAAGGCATAACTCAGTGCTTTTTATTTTAATGGGATACCACTGAAATAGCATTTTCCCTTCCCTAAACAAACCCTAAACAGTTGGACATGAGGACACTTGAAATGCTGAAGATCAAGCTTAAACTGTGTCTCAAGTCTCAAGTAGTAGAAATGGAGTCAGTCTCTGAACACAAATATGTTTCTCTAGAAAAGATTTCATTAAAAAGTAATGCCCATGTGAGTATAATATTTCAGCACTGATTTATTATTTCCTGTACTTGTTGCATAGCTTTTTTAAAAAAGAAATTTCCATTACATGTACTTTTATGTCTCATCCCTTGACCTAGTTTATAACATGTAAGAAAATTATATTGTCACTGTTTGCTCAATGTACACCCCTGTCTGATTTAATCATCTTCTGCAAAACAAACCAAGGAAGACTATTATGAAAGACAGCAGGATCCAGTCACCTGGAGCTTCAAAACTAATAAGGAGCAGTAAACATAACCTACTTAGAAGAGATACAGAAACAAGCACTACTCAGAGTGATTACATTTATCTTGCCTCCATACCTTTATTTTTAATTAAAAAGATAATACTTCTGGGAATTCACCTCAATCTTTCCAAAAACATTTAAACGTTATGTTACCCTTTTAAAAACAGAAGTGTAGAATTAATTTAAATTAATTGCTGACCAGGACTTGTGGCTTTTTCTAGCTCAGTAAATTGAGTTCAAAAAGCTGACAGATTTACTACCAATATATAAAAGACAACTGGTAAAGTTATCCCATACTGCACTAAACTTGCCAAGAACATAAAAGTTTTTGCTGAACGAGGTATCTTCCACAGCAAATCACGCTAATTTTTTGAAGCTTGTACCTGAGATTAGCTTAAGATCTGCTGTTTGGAGCTACAACATAAGCTGAGGACTACCATGTGTATTACAAGAAGAAGTGGCAAGGCAAAGAACTGTTACTGTTTCAGCTACACTTCACGAAAAACTGCTATTAATCTGTTTCCTCTTGGCACAATAAAAAATAAAAACTCTAAACAAATAACCCGGCCTCATTATTTTACTGCAGATTTGCAAGCATTCTTTGCCAAAGAAAACAAGAAGTCTGCCACACGTAAATAACTGTTTGTATTGCATTTCTTTCAGAGTAGAGAAGGCAGAGTTTGAGAGAAACCAGCCACTAAGTAGACTGTATCTTCACAAAACAAAGACTCAGAAGGTCCACTTCTATCTGCAGGAAAGGTGAAGTGCTGGGAAGCTCTCCACAGCACTCCCAGTCTCGACTGACAGACCTGACCAGGTTTATACAGTCACACCGTACATAAATAGAGCTGCCATCTCCCTTCATCTCCTTCCCCTGCTCTCCCAACTCAGCCGGCTCCAGAATTTTCACTGCCCAACATGCCACAGACCCCTTCCAAACATGCTGGGGCAGACGCAAGAAAATGAGACTATGTTGTGTGTCAGTGAGGTAACATCACACCTAGAGCTAGAGCGCCCCACTAACACACCAGTCTGCCTTAACAAGGGACCATTACAACCAGGAGTAGGGAAGTAACTAACACAAGCAGCCCTAGAACACAAGTCCAGATTTTTGTTGTGGTTGTGCATCACACGGACATCACGCTGCTCCTGCTCTCTGCTCCAGATTTTCAAATTTTCGAGAAAGAGAGCAAAGGAAGACAAGAAAGGGAAAGAGGAAACTTCTTCCAGGCTCTGGCCCCACCACCCACAGCTGGAACGCCAGCTCAGAAGGTGTATTTATCACAAGTCTTCACAACAGAGTTGGCAATCCTACTGTCCTGGGGGAGAGCAAACCCTTTTTGCAGGAAGCTATGAAATCAGCCAAGGCCTTCTACAGCTCCAGGGAAGAGCAGCCCCAGTGAAGGTTAGATAAAGATCTAGAGCATTCACTGTTTTTTTTAGGACTGAAACTAGAAGGGTTTGGGTTTCAC
Organism: Sagittarius serpentarius; assembly: GCA_034782735.1. Lineage (NCBI taxonomy): Eukaryota > Metazoa > Chordata > Aves > Accipitriformes > Sagittariidae > Sagittarius > Sagittarius serpentarius. The sequence continues at coordinate 21,413,333 of JAVKLA010000040.1, forward strand.
AAAGTGTGCTACCCTGACAAGTGTCAGTGCCGTAAGCTAATATTCCTGGAAGTAACTTCCAGGAGGAAGTCCCAGCGACAAACCATGTTTAGTCTCTGCCAACCATAACTCCAGGGTGAGCGAGTGAGTCTTGAGACTCCATCAAAAAAGAAAGTACCTGGGGTCGTGAAGCCCAGTGGCGATCAGAGAACCAGCCAGCCCCATGGCTGTAGGAGCACATCTCAGGGATGAGCTAGGGCAGCTTACAGATACCCTTTACCTGATGGTAGAGAAACTTTTCAGGCACACAGTACATAAAGCTTATGTACTGAGTGAGAACAGTTTATTGTAATATTTGATGAAGCCTCTCAAATCATAGTATAGTACAAAGAAGGGAAAGAGGACAATTATTAATAGAAAAAAATGTGGGTTTATGACAGAGAAGGCAACTGAGAAAGGTATTTGGAGCTATGACTAGCGCTCAGTTTTAGTTATTCTCCCTGTAAAACTTTGGAGTCATGACAAAGAAACTCTAAACATGAGAGAGAACAGTGCTATTTTGTGTAAGCTTTCTACTGACATTTTCTTACCTTTCCAATACCGAAAATAAAGCAACAGGGACACAGCAGGGTACAGTATTTTTAAGCGGATCTTATAATTCTCCAAAACCAATACTGATCAACCTAGTAATGATCTTGGTGCCTCTGAAAGTTTTGTTGTCAAGTTTATATTAACCCATTCAGACACTTCACAGTCTTCCCACTCTCCAGGGATCTGTTACACGTTGAACATATACCCTTCTTCCCTGGAAGCCAGTATTCACCAAAAAGATACAATAGTTTGTCCTCTTCTAACATCTTGGTTTTCTCCTATTACAGTATTTTTCATTTCTTAAAAGTTACAAAAAAAGAAGGCCTACAGTTTTTACTTTTCATTTAATTTCACTGAGAACATTTTTACTCTTTTACATGAGAAGTTATAAGAGAAAAGTGGTTCTTCTATATAACCTGCCATCCCACAAGCGTAAATGCCATCACTTTGCCACGGGACAGAAAGAAGTATCCTACTGAGGGTGTTTCTTATCTTCAATTTGCAAGGCTGAACATCTGTTTTTCTTTTATATTCAGAGATATAACCTGTCAGGAAAGCACCGAGAATACAGCACTACCAAAATCATATTATCTCACAAGTGACTGTTCATTAGCCAGCCACACGAATTAACAAGTTGGGGGGAAAAAAACCAAATACAACAAAGATCAGCTTTGTTCAACTCCGGTAACAATCACTTACTCTATTATCTGAGCTGATAGTGTCTAGGCACAGATCTTCAGTACTCCATCAAATGCAGCCCTTTGTATGTAATTAGTAAGCACATCACAAACCAAAGACAAATAAAGTACACATGCAGTAATTTGTGCAGGTGGATCTTTAAAATAGGATCTTAAACTCCTACCAGCCTCTTTCTCACAGGTAGCCAGTCAATACTCGTGGCATTTCTCACAAATTTAGCTGTGATTTTAGAAAATTTTTCTGGTTGTTGGTTTTTGGGTTTGTGGTTTGTTTTTTTTTTTTTCCTATGTCCAGCAACAATGCTTAACAATCCTCTAGCTGCTTAAATGAAATTATTTCTGTTTATTTATTCTCATAATTAAGGCCTGAACAAAAGAGTTGCGACTGTTTTCTGTGAGAAAGTGTCAGAATTATTTATGCAGGGTAGGCAGAGGAAGAGCCTCTACACATTGCCTCAAAAAGTTGGCTCTTCTGAAGAGTAACGGTTTCCTAGAAGAAATACCCAAGAGCCAGCATGCCCTCACTTGGTAGTAATAATCCAGCTTCCAAAATCACATGGAAAATTCCCTACCCACAAAACTGCAGTGTTTGCACTGCACTAAAATGTAATTTAAGACACTACCTGTGATGTGAATTGATTCACCTTTTGCCTTACTTCAAGGTACCTGCCCACAGCAATGTAGCTGCCCCACAAAAAAAGTTTAGCAGCACCTTCGCCAGGAAATCTGGTAACTGCCAAAAAATACAGTCTACTTCAGCACATTTTCAATGAATCTTGAGGTTCTGTACATTAGGTAGTTGACCATGAAATCAAATCATCAGACAACCAAACACTTAAGCAAGCATCATCTCCTACATTTGTAAAGGATTTGCCTTCTCAGTGAATTTCAGATCAGAGAGGAATCTGTGATGCTGATGCCCACAACTAAGAGGCCAAACATCCTCACAGTGGAACTATCTGCTTCCCTTACTGCAACCAGTGCATTCCACTTTTCTGCAAAAAAGCCCACATGCTAAATTCACTAGGAAAAAACTGTTCTCTCAGGACATTCCCACTGGCAGTTATTCCTCCATTTGCAAATTCTCCAAGAAACAACAGTCCTTGGCTGATCATCTTTGACAGAAACACTTTACAGGAACAGCAGGCTTTCAGTCTGTAGTGTCAGAAGTACACAGTCAGGCCTTGCAGGTCTGTGGCTCCTAAGGCAATTAATACTTCATTGCCACACTAAGATCAGCCCCTGAGGGCAGGTAACCAAAGCTGAGCCTGGGAAAAAGATACTGATCAGAAAAAAAAAAGGGGGGGGGGGGTGCTGGGGGGGGTTAAGCATCACATCACAGTCAACAGTTACATCCCCAACCTTTGGTCTCCTCCTGCAAGCATCTCAGCAATGTATGGGAAAGGACTATTTTGGTATTTTTCTAAAATTCTAAAAGCCCAGAGGTTCCCCTTTCCTGCCTGCGCAAAAAGGACCACAATGTTTCTTTCTCATTAAAGTTAGAATGAAAGACAAACTACAAATCGAACCACATGCTCCACACAACCCCCTGATTCAAGTTCAGATCCTGCTTTCATTGTCATAGCCATCCCCTTAACAGGTCTGCTCATGTACCTTTCTCATAAAGGCTTGCCTCAGCAATGGCAAAATTGTGCAGCTGTCAGCTTCCGAAGCCGCACTTTCAGTAACAAAATGACCCATGGCTTTTGCACTCTTAACTGGAGCCCCTTTGGAACGACCTGGCAGACACCCCTGAATAAAATGAAAGATCTGCCTTTCAAGCATGGTTTGAAAATATTAAAAGGAAGTCACAATAAAGAAGGACTAACAGGATGCAAAAAGTAGTAGGGAAAAAAGACGATGAAGAGAATAGCTAGGAAAGAGAGCATGAGTCAACAGCGAGAAAACATATGAAACACAAACTTCGCTACGATCTGTACTGCTTGCATCCTACAGCACCGGCGAAGCCACAGCGCATCAGGACTGCTAGCAAAGCACCGCCGGTCGCGCGCAGGTAGAGCTCTCCTCGGCTCCGCCAGCCCGACCCCCCGCCGCTCCCCACGCACCCCCCCGGCCCGGCCCGGCCCGGCCCGGCCCTGCCCCGGCGGCGGGCGGGCAGAGGCGGGGGCCGCCCCC
>JAVKLA010000040.1:21416836-21437041 GCA_034782735.1 Sagittarius serpentarius
AGGCGGGGGCCGCCCCCGCCTGCGCTCGCCCCCCCGCCCTCAAATCCCTGGGCAGGGCGAGCCCTTCATAAAGCGGGGCGGCGGCGGCGGCGCGGCCAGCCCGCTCCCCGGCTCGGCTCGGGGCGATGGAGACGGGCGGGTGCCGCATGGGCGGCGCGGAGCCGGCCGCCCCGGCGATGATCACGCTGGAGGACCTGGACGGGATGGCGGAGGACAGCCCCGACTCGGCGTACCACAGCAACGGCAGCAGCCTGGAGGAGGAGGCCGAGCGCATGGAGGACGAGGAGCAGGAGCGGCTGCTGAGCTACTGGCAGAGCGTGGGCAGGGGGCACCAGGTGGACGTGCCCCGGGGTAAGAGCCGGCCGCGCTCCCGGCGCGGGCAGCGCTCGGGCCGGGCTAAGCCGCTTACGCCCCCAGCAGCCCGCGGGGCTTTAGGGGGGGATTAGGGAGGCGGCATTGCTGAGCTCACCGGCCGGTACCGTCACCTTCCCGGTTACTTCTGACCTTCAGCTGCGGGCTGTCCCTCCCGGCAGCTCCGTGTGCTTCACCGGTGCGGCTGACGAGCTCCCCAGCGGGAGCCCCCGCACGCGTTCCAGGCGGGGACCGGCGCGGTGCGGGCAGGGCCCTGCGGTCCCACGGCAAGGCTCCGACACCTGCCAGCCTCCCCCTTCTCCAGAGAGCCCCGGGGGAGCCCGTCCTCGGGGCTGGCACCCAGCCGTCCCCCTCGAGAGGGCGCGGGGCCGGGCGGGGAGCGGCACCGGCCCCGTCCGCGCCCCTTGGCCTGCCCGCGCCGGCGGGGCCGGGCGAGGTGCGGCGGCTGCGGGCCGCCGCGGCGAGGCTAGGGCTGAAGGAGAGGGGCGCCGCCACAGACGCCCATCCCACCGCTGTACGCTTCCCGCAGCCAGGAAGTCTGCGCTAAAGCTTTGCACAGGGCGATTCGAAAGATTTTTTCCAACTTCGAGAAGCGGCTGTGGTCGTACTGGAAGGCACTGATGCGAGTTTTCAGTCTTAATTAAATATTAAATTGACTACCTGCAAAAGTATTCTTCCTAAGAGTATCTCCTGTACCTATCCAAAAGGTTAGTTCTTTACAGAAAGACGGTCAAATAGAAAGATGGCACAGAGTAAACAAGTAAAAGGGTCAACTTCGCTTTTTGACACTAAGCCTCCCTGGCTTACCGTATTAACAAATTGTTTATTTTCAATTTTAAGAAAGACGGAAGCATCTGAAAGACTGAAACAAGTCAGATAACTCACAACAAGCAGCAGAGAGTAACTGCAAACTTAGCTCATTCAGCAGCTTTAACTCACCTGCACTGTCCTGCATAGAGAAGTGGAGAGAGCTCCTTAGCATCTCTACTGTTCAGATAAATCGCCTTCTAAGAGGATGGGACCTAGCAAAACCTTGAACAACACTGTGCTAGACACTACCAAAATAAAACAACTTGCTTAAAAACTTTTTCTATATTCCAAAACAGCAAAGGGGGTACACCCTCCTTTTCAAGTCATGCCTAGAAGTCTCATCTTGTCTTCCTCATGTTTTAACAGTGAAAATTAACACCCCATCAGGTACTAAAAGAAGGGCAAAGTCAGACTAAACAGAGTTCTCTGGCTTGCCTTGTTCTCACTGCCCCTCTTACTGGGGGGTCTTTGGATGCCCTGCACCAGCAGTGCCATCCCGTAGTCTCAAGACGCACTCCAGCAGCCACAGGTTTGCATCTGTACTCAGGGCATCAAATCTGACAGCTTCTGACCCTATGAGGGCACAGAGGGAGGGGGAGAGGAGAGGGCCTCCCTATTTAACACATGCACGCGTGAGGCGTGAACACACGGATGCTAAGTTGTTCCTTAAGATTACCTTTGCGTAGCAGAAAACAAGATTCCTTCTCACAAAATTATCTGGTATTCTGATACATGGTGAAACAAGGCATTGAAATTCCTAAGATTTCTTAGGCAGGATATCAAGTCCAGGAAATAGGTCAAAACTAGTATTTTACCACATTTTAGTTACTGTATTATAAGAGGTTTACTTTGTAATGCTAAGCAAATGTTACAAAAATCTAAACAGAAGATTTTTCTTCAGATATTGTCCAGGGCTGTATGTCAGGAGCAGACTGCATCTCAACTAGAACAGCCTAAGAGAGTGCCAGATGAGTTTACATGGTCTATTCAAAGTTCAAGCTAACATCTATGTTTGGCATCCGGTCAGCTGAAGTGTACTTGAGTCCGAGGGAACACAGAGAGGCAACAGAGGTGACTTCTGGGAGGAGAATAGGGAGCAGACCACCTCTCGTGATTAGTGTGCCCCATCCAAGCAGCTGCTGCTGCTGAAGCCAAGATGCAAGAAAATACAAGAACTTTACTTGGCCGACTACTGACTGCCAGCCTGGTAACTGTGCAGACAGAGCACTCAAGACCTTAACAACAGAATGTGTAATTCCTGTAGTCTAGTGATGAAGTCTGCAAAGTAAGAACATTACCATCCCTCTCATCAGTAGTTCTGGACTGCCACAAGCTTTGACACTTGTTTTGTTCTACGGTGACAATACACCTTTCAAAAAGATGACTTGCTTTGTAGCTTTTGTTAGCACCTTTTAAGGCTAACAGGAACGCTGTAAGCATTCTAAAAAAACCTCAGATTTTGCAAGATGTGAACAACAGATATTGCAATTTATCACTGTTAACAAGATCTTAATCCTACAGACTGACTGACTGGCCTATGCCAAACCTTGCAACAAAAAGGTAAAAGAAAATTAAAGGTGCTGAGTGGTATAATCTAACTTTCTTGGCTTGAAAACTCCATTTTATCTACTCCCAGCAGAAGCAGAAGACATGCTACAGCAGTTACTTTTAAATTTCTCAATTCTAATTTCAGTATAAGAACATGCATTAACAAGCAAGCTCAGGGAAGTTGCTACCCATCAAAACCATGTACTTGCTAAAGCATAAAGTTGCCTAAAGATACTCAGTGCACAAAGCAGCATGCTCTGAGGTCAAGTACCCAGGCTCCAGATCAAACTCTAGATCCAAGTTGCAGGTGGTTTTCCATCAGTTCCAACATACCTCCCCTGCTGAGGTTACCTCAGGTAAGCAAGAGCAAGGCTCTGCTGGTACAGAGGCTGCTGGACAGCCAAAACATCTACTGGTTGAAGGAAGCGCGCAGGGAAGGACTACAGAGTCCGCATCGCTGGGTTGTCCCAGTGGTGCAGCCTCACGCTGAAGCCCGCCCCAGCCCAGCACTGAGCCTACTTCTGAGATGGTGCCCGTAGACACCTCCCAGAGCTGCTTCCTGATTACCCTCTCCAAGGTGCACACGTCTAGGGGTTCTTTTCAGCACAAAGATTTTGGTTCCCAGCATTACAAAGGCTGTCTCCTCTCCTCTAGAATGACACAGTTTTGTGTGCATGTACATTATTTAAGGGCGCAGCTGACAAGTACATCCCACTTCAGCGGCACTCCCAGCAGGTCCGATCAGACACAAATTAAGACATGCAACAATTTAAATACTGTTCAGTCTCGCTGCTATGAACAAGTCTTGTCAAATGTGCCTTATCTATACAAATCCCTTTGTAAAGATTTGCCTCTTTCACAATACCTACCTATAGTAGCAACTGTAATCACAATTTTGAAATTGAATTAAAGCAGGCATTTACCTAGCTACTCTGCTGCAACTCATCCTGCCTTGTTTTGTCACACCAGTATTCAAGTTTGCAAGCCTGGACTGACAGATGACGTGTAAATCAAGCAACTCACTTGCTTTTGGGCAGTATAATCTTAAGTATTGTGCAGGTTAAAATATTTATAATCCAACTGTTATACTGTCATACCTGACAGGCGTAGATTCACAAACTGAAGAATAGAACTCCTCAAAGGACTTTAATTAGTTGTAATCTCTATCCTTTGCATTAATATGGAAGAAAAAAAAGAAATATAAAACCCTCACAATTATCAATAGAGGAATCTAAAAATAGTTAACATTACAGTCCTAAAATGTTTCTTAATTCTTGAATACTCTGTGGAAAATTCAGTGCTGAAGTCTAATCTACTTTTATTTTTCTCTCAGCCTCCAAATAGATCAATTTTACATGTCAGTTATTACTTACATTTTAAATGGCTTCTTTAGAAAATGTTTTAAATTAACTAAAATGTAGCTTCCTCCCCTTTATTAAATAGATCTTTACTATTCCAAATAGCCTTAAAGCTAAAACCTCTGCACTGGATGCCAGGAGATGGAGGTTTGATTCCCAGCTCAGCTACAGATTTACTAAGTGACCTCGGCCAAGTTAATTCTCCTGCATCTTGATTCTCCTCTTCTCTGAGACATGGATAATACTTTCTTACCCCCTCATCCTCCCTTTTCCACTTAAGATACTGAGGCACTTAAAACACTTAAGAGAAGGGCTCTTATTTCAGTTGTAACTTTAGTCCTTTTCATGTATGTCTGATAATATATCATGAGGTAGTATGGCAGAAATTCACATCCAGATTTTCAAACACTGTACATAAAAATTAAGTTTCTAATCCTCTATCAAAGTACACAAATGCCTATATTACTTCAACTTTGAAAGGCAAGGGACTAACTCTTTTGGAAGTGAGGCTTTCCATTCCTAAGACTAAGCTTATATCCAGAGCTTCCAAGCCTGTCTGTTAGGGATCAACTTCTAAGCAGAATTTATTTATGAACTGCAGCTAGAATTGATGTCAAGGCAGCCATAGTTGCAAATACACCTAATCCAACCATATTTAAGTGACAACACTGTAGGAGAACAGAAGTACTAGAATATGGTAGTATTATATATGCAAATGTAATATATTTGCACCTTCTATCCATGTGAGCTTGGCTGGAAAATGTAGTGATTAATACAGACTGGATGACTGCTAGTGTCACTACATCTAGAAATAGAGAACAGGTTCGCTATTTAATTTCTTAAAAAAAAAGGTGAGAAGCGTTCAAAAAGTCATAGCACATTTCAGTTCCATCTCAGTATTGTTAAGCGAGTATGCAGATGCTTACAGTTCTTCAACAATAGTCAACTATTAACACTCTCCTTCGCGTAATGATCTGCCAAAATGCGAGAGCTCAGATCAGAAGTGATAACACCTTAGACTCCGAGCCCTTCTTGTTCCAAAGGGCAGGACAACGGACAATGGCAAACATAAGCAGCATGCAAAACACACGGTGTCGCTATTAGTCCAATAAAGTTGGTACGTTCCATTTAATCTTTACTAGTGCTTTATGGTAACTATGACTATTTGAGAACATTGAACCACTGTATTTTTTTCTGCTGGGTGTAATGGAACCTGACAAACAGAACACAAAATACGAAGCTCGCTTTGCTCTACTCCCACCTTTATGCAAGTTATATTTCAATTTTGGTAGAATATTAATATTCACTCTGAGTCAACAGACTTCTGCCCCTTCCAAACCAAAACAAAAACATTCATCTAATGTACTTTGTATCCAATCAGCCAGCACACATCTATAAAACTACTATGCAACAAAAAGAAATTGTGTTAAATTGACACAAATCTATGTTCCAATTTCTTTGTTAAACAATCACGTCTTCTTAAGATACATTTCTTAAGTATACATTAAGTACATATTTCTGAAGTATACATTGAGGAATTTTAAGTTTCCTCATCTTCTATTTCTTTAGCTTAACAGGACACTTTTCTCCTCCCTCATCTATAGTTTTAGCACTTTTCTTTTAAAGAAAGGATAAACATCTATTTAGACTGAGTAGGTATAATATGTCGAATTAACTCGTACACAACTATGTAATAATTTAGGGTGTAAGGAGCCCCTGGAGATCTGTAATCTAACCCCTTGTTAAAAGCAGGGCTAGTTTCAAAGTTAGGTTGCTGACTTTCAGGTTTCAGGTTGCTCAGGGCCTCATCCAGCTGACTTTTAAATTTTTCCAAGGACAGAGGCTCCATAACATCTCTGGGCCCCTGTCCCAGTAGCTGATCACTCACACTGGGATTTGTTTAATTCTTTTTTTTTTATACCACATCAGAATTTTCTGTGTGGCAATTTATGTCTGCTGCCTCTCACCCTATTACTGTGTACGTCTAAATAGAGTCTCAGTCTTCTCCATATATTTCCACCACGTAGGGGAGACTGCACTTCGATCCCCCCTCCACACCCCACCTTCACTTTCTCCCCTCCAGCTTGAGCACACCGGGTTCTCTCAGCCCCTTCTGTGCTCCATCCTGCCCTAACTAGCCAGGCAGCCCTCCACCAAAGTATCTCGAGTTCATCAATGCCACTGCTGTCCCAGGAAGTGAAATGCAGCTTCATGAGCGCTGAACAGAACAGTCACCTCCCTTGACCGGCTGGCTGCAGTCTCGCTGATACGGGCCAGCGTGTGTCGTGTTCTGTGCAGTCTCCTTCTGAAGCTGCAAACAGAAGTTCACGTTCTCTTCTACTTCTTAATGAAAACATTTGTTTGCCTTTTATTTTGAAATCCTCCCCTCCTGTGAGGTCTTACTAGAAGGACTTGCATTAAAAAAAAAAAAAAAATATGCAATTCACTTAAGACCCAGAACTCCACTTTCCGTGTACAGAAGCCGGATCACCACAGCATCATAGCTGGAGCACGCTCTCCATCAGTTTCAGTTACAACACTCCCAGAGATTGCAACTAGCAGCGAATCACAAAGAAAAGCGGTGCGGTAGCCGGACAGCAGTAACGGCAGAGCTAGCCAGGACACGCGGCTAACATCCCAGCCCACCTGCACTGCACCAGCCGCTCCAGCACCGTGGCCTCTGAGCAGCAACATGGGCCTCACACCCGACCTATGTCCTCACTAATGAGTAGCACTGGAACGTGCGTAATGTGGAACGCTGAAGTAAAATATTAGACCTAAAACATCTTCTGGAAACAACAAAGTTTCCGCAGTAGTATTTCCTTGAACCTGTGAACAAGAGCAGCCAGCTCGATTTACTTCTTCATGTGGATACACATTAATCCAACACTGAAAGAGTTGCTAGAATTGGCAACACCTGCACGGAGCCAGGAGACTGGGCACCGCCAAAAGCTTTCCACAGACCCCTGTGTAATTGCGATATATGAGGAGTGATAGAGTGAAATCTGTTCCTAACCATATAGAGATGGAAGGTCAGTTAACCTTTTCCATTAATATTGAAGAGCAAACTAAACTTCTTACAAAAACAAGGTCTCCAGACTTGTTTGTGCACCTTGGCATCTAAAACTGGAAACGTGTTCTTTTGTTGCAGAGATGGCAGAGCCAATTCAGCAGCTGACTAGAAATAACAATCCCCAGGAGAGACAGACCATCCCATTTACTCTGATCCAGCGCAAAGAAAAGGTACAGTTTCCCTTCCCAGCTGAGGTTTTAACAGTGTTTTCAATATTCATACCTAGCTTCCAAAAATACGTTTCTTTGAAATTATTTTAACCATTTAGGATTTTTAACATCATCAGTGCAAAGCATTATAACTGCGTAACTACACTTCATTTTTAACATCTCACCACTGTTACATGTGTGAATTTTTCTTTTTTTGTCAGAAGGTGGCCAGGAATTACAGTCTTTGTAACATTTTATAATTAATTTAACAAAAACCCCTCATATTTTGACATTTGAAATATAAAAAGGCCTATTCATTTAAATCAATGCATTTGCTTCTTTACACAATCATGTTAACAAAACCTTAGCAAAGAATACTTGAAAGAGATTAATATCTGAATTTAAAACCAAACATGTACTTTTGTGTCACGGGTCATTATCAAACAAAGCAGCAATTTGCAAATCCATCTTATCAAAACCATCTCACCCCCTAATGAAAAATTGAAATTGATGTCCAACAAATTGTTTACAGCTCAGGAAATGTGGAAACAAGTGTCTAAGCTTAAATACATGACAAATCAAGAACATCTTTACTAACCACGTATGAAGAATTCTTGTCACATTTCTTTCAAGTAGATCTATATAATTCGCATTCATAAATGTCACAATTTGACTGAGTGTATTTAATCTAAACAGTTTTGGATTCCTGGCTATTTATGTTGTAATTAAATGCTTGAAAGCAATTTGTCGGTACTTCTGTAATAACTGTAGATAAAAAATAAGGTTATTCAGTGTTAATTGCAACTACATACTTAATACTGCAAGTCCAAAAGATGGCAGTTCCTTATTTTAAAGAAATACCTAGAAGTCTGCTGAAATAAGTTTTGGTCCAAGACCAGCATCATATCCCTTCTTGATTTATATGAGGAGGGATTGAAATTCACATGTTCTTTCAAGATCATTTCACTGAGAGTTGAAAAAAGATGCAATTATTCTTGTACTCAAGTAAGATGCACACACTGCATTGGTTTTGGATATCTACTTATTATATACCTTGAACTGAAGTGCATGTGAACGAACTATTAAACAGAACAGACTTAAGTTATAGCTGACACTGAGACTTAAAATCATTCCTCTTGCTTGCTGTTCTCCTGGTCATACACCTAGAGAAACTGATTTCTCTACGCTGTAAGTAAAGCACTGAAATACTGTTTCACTGTTATTTGTTTGCTCGGGTTTTTTAGGTGACTAACTTAAAATACAAACTACTATCTTACTCCATTTGCAGCTTGGAGATCTGCTTTACGAAAAACGTCAGTATGGAAAAGCCAAGTGGGCTTGTATAAAAATGAAAGAAAAACAGTATGAACAGAGCATATGCCTTGGATTCATGAAGCTTATGAGGTACATTTGTGAGCAGAATTCCTCAGGTAATTGCATTGAAGTTAGAACATTTTATTTATGCACTAGCTCCTCCTAATTGGGGAGATACTTTTATGAGCTTTTTCCAAATACACCACCCTGTCTATAGGGACATTTTCCCATAATACAGCCTTTCCAGCAGAGTCAAACCAAAGTGCTGCTCCCTCTGCATACATGCTAGAAGAGAACATCTGCGGAAAGCTATCACTGTCTCCAGGGGTGTCGTGACCACTACAACTCCCTGGGATTTGATACCAGCTATTTTTGTAGGCTGTCAGCTATACATTAGGCTTTTGCTACAGAATTTTAGTGGTTTAGTTTTCACAGCAGTACTGAAATCAAGTATTCTAAGAACCTGTTCAGAGTGTTATGCCAAAAGAGACCATAATGCTTTGCCTCCTTCATTTTAGTTTATGATACTTATGCATGTCTGAGTGGACACCAAAAATTTGTGTGGTTGAAGCATATTTTCCAGAAAGATAATCCAGTTTTAACTCAAGTGCTTTAATGGCAAGTCCACCATGTCCTTGATAACTTGTGCCTGCATGAAAAATGTGCACCTAGTTTCCAATCAAATTTAATCTGGTTTTAAACTTCAGCCATCAGTTCTCATTTTTTTTTCATTCTCCAGGTGATTAAAAAGTTTTGCAATGCCCAGTGTCTTGTTCCGTAATAGTTACGTGTTGTAATCAAGTCAGCCCTTAATTTTCTTTCCAAGAAGCTAAAAACATTGATCATGAAAGCTTTTCCTTAATCAGGTATCTTCCCCACTCTCTCCATTCTTCTAACACTTTAACACGGTTTAAAAGTAATTTGGCTCCAGAACAGTGCAGTTTTGTTTTCAAACTGTGTACGGAAGCAAAGTTCCTACTCCTACTGCTCCCCATCAGTGCTACCTGCACAGTCAAAATCACCACCTTTTCCTATAGCCCTGCAAAAAAACACAGCAACATGTTTGATGACAGCGAATCCTAAATGAATTCACAATGCAGCCCCCTTGTCTTGCCTACATTGTTTGTTCCCAAATGTTTAAAACATGACACAAGGTCAGTTTACAAGATAAACACAACCCTCTTAAGAGGGAGAAAGAAGTTAAGTCAAACTCCTTGCCCTACATGAAGATAGGAGAGCTCACCAAATACCACATTTTAGACACGCATGCACACATATTTGCACATGTAGATTCTAGAACACACACGCAAGCTACAAGACATAATAAAATGCTACTTCCACTTGGAATACACAAACCCATTTTCTAAAAACATCTTACTGAATTCCTTTTAGTAATGAAACTCTTTCTGCTCTGTGGTACTCACTTTATATTATTCAGTATGAGTTCAGAAGTCAAGCACAATAAGTAAGACCTCCTTTTCTATTTTCTAAAAGTCATGTATGTCTCCTCAGGACTGTACTTGGGGATAACAATACCCATTGTGACCATAGTCCATACAAACGAATCTCAGTCGGAGATGACACAGTCAGTCACGGTAGCGTACTATCTGCCTGAAGTGCTGCAGGATGAGCCACCTCATCCTTTTGACTCTGACATAATCATTGAAGAATGGCCTTCTACTATTGTTTATAGCAGGTAAGAAACATTTTATTTTTGTTCTAGTAAAAACAGTAAAAAGAGGCAGTTTGCAAGCTGAGCGTGTTAAGTCCTTTAAATCAAGTTCTAAAAGCTAACAAACAGTAGTAGAACTTGATTTTCAGTAATTGTTAAATCTGCCTGCTTTATCAAACTGGGATATTCAGGACATAATGGTTAGCGATTTACTTGGTAAAATGATGCATCTGTAAATGTGAGATATAACAGCATCTCAGAACACTGACTATTCTGTGTAGCTGGGAAAAAAGCATCTGACATATCACTGAAACCATTAAGAAACAACCGTTACCTGTTTGAAATCAGTCATAGCCAGGTGGTATCATTTGTGAAACATGACTAAATAATTTAGAAGGAGGCATTTCTAGGCTCTGGAAAAACTGTGGATTTTAAAAAGAACTTGATATGAAGTTGATTGTTACAGGAGCTTCAGAGGAATCACCAATGAAGACTCTATAATGAGAGAAATAAACCTGTTGGCGGAAATTCTGGAGAGTCCCGAGTTATGTTTGCAGGACACATTCATCATTGCAGGATATACAAATCCAGCTGCTGCCAATCGACACAATGAGATATGGTTTCTTCAGAGACCATAGCCTCCCATTTCTGATGCTTGTCAGTCATAAGAATCAGTTCTGATTTACTGGCAGAAACTTACAGGTGAATCACATGACTAGATGTCATACCCTCAAAGATTTTAGAAATGTGGCTTTTAGTCAGTTTACCAAGGCAATCACTCCAAATTAATAATCAAACAGAGGTAACACCTGAAACATACATGGTTTCCTATGTCAACTTTCACAGTTTTAACACACTTTTAATGGAGATTTTTAGCACTTTAAAAGTTAGTTCACCTTATCTTTTTTTACAAGGTAAGGGAGACAAAGACCTCTCTCCTCATCCACTTACTAGCACCTCTAGTCTGTTTGTGGCTTGGGACAGTCCTAGGGGAGATCCTGGAGCCCCTGCCCTGGGCTGCTCTGGGCACCTAGGACTGCACCAGCTACACAAAGACCCTGTCAGGCCTTTCAGTAGGACACACAAAAAACCACCTCACACATGCAGACTATGCTTCGGAATGTTCAGGTCTTAATTTCTGAAGAGAACTACCTGATTTAGACCACTGGGATTAAACCAATGCGTAAGAGTAGGCCAACGCTGACTACTTTTAATGTTGTTATCTGTGGAGCAGAGACTCAATGCTTACCCTTAAAAGCCTTCAACCAAAGTACTTTTAACCTTGAGACCAAGAAGGCAGAACAGTCCTAATGCTCATTAAAGTTTTGATAGCAAAGTTACAGGTTACATTAATCACACACTCATAGTAATCCCATGACCATGTTTGGCATTCCTAAACAGACAGTGGTTATTCTTAACTCTTCAGTTTTCTGAACACTTTCTTACAACTTTGCTGAATGTTAAAACACTGCAGCTGAAGTAAGTAATTTGTTCAGTGTTTTTTACACTCTTCTGGCAGTACCACACTATTAATGTTATAAATGATACAACTATTTCACAGACTGACAGAAAAAATTTCAGCTAGACGTGACCTCTAGCAGTCACCTGGTCCAGCCCTCTGCTGCGCTGCTGGCAGAGCAGGCTGCTCAGGGCCTCACACAGCCGGATTTTGAGCATCTCCAGCGACGAGGAGCCCATAACCCCTCTGGGCCCCATTCTAGTATTTGACCACCCTCACTGTGAGAATTTTTCTTCCTAATATCTAATTTTCCGTGTTGCAGCTTGTTTCATTTACCCTTCATCCATATGATAATTCTTCAAGTAGACAACTGCTAGTCTAGCACGCTGTGACTGAAAGACAAGCTGACATTGTTCTACGTGCATCAGAAGGTCTGAAAGCAGCATTCATGCTTTGCTGTTTACTACAGTTAAAGAGCACCTACTGCACTTTAGAATCGGGGTAGCAAACAGTTTTGCTCTCAGAAATCCCTTCTTAATGTGTCCCGTTACAGACCTGATGGTAGAGTTTAATCTTAATAGAACTAAATGTCTTTTTCTATAAAAATTTCATTAAGTGTATCACCAGCATTATTTATTGATGACAGGATTTAGGCTTTAAATAGAGCTTTTGTGTTCTTCACTTACAACATACAAAACGGCAACCAGAGCCAGTGTCTGCTAGCTTACAGTAGAATTAACTGGCAAACAAAATTGATTTATGTAGTACTTCTGAATGAATAAATGTACAGGTCTCAAGAACTTTAAGGCTCCTGGTTCCACAAGGCTCTCTGCTGCACAGCACTGACTGCAGGCTTAACCCAAAACCTCTAGCTGAGCAGCAGGGTCTCTTAAAAAAAGGGAGAGAAAAGCCTTCATTTTAACACAAACTGACAGTCTTTCTGGAGAGAGGAAAAAAAAAACAACCCAAAACCAACGAAAACAACACAAAAAAGGCAGTCCTCACTTTCTTCTTCCGAGTGTCTGATATCCCTAGCTGTTCAGAGACCCTGCACGAGTCCGGCACAGACATTTGTATTGCCACAAATTAACTGGATGTTAAACTGATGGGGGGGAATCTCAAAAAAGACTGTGGGTTTGGGATCTTTTTTATTCCAAACAGAAAGCTATCAAATCTCATTTGCCTGGTGACAGCACAAATGCTTGTGCCCCTTGTGGCCACAACGAGGAACTACTTCGTCTGAGGAACTACTTTCTTTGATGTGCCAATTTAAATGCACATCAAAGTATTTCTTACTTAACAGAATGAGGTGATGAAGGTACCCATCACGTCTTTTATTCCTTTCGATTTGTTCAAGATACAGGATCATAGCCGGGGGCGGGGGTGGTGGTGGTGGGGGGTGGGGAAGGGGAAAAAAACCCAAAACCCAACCAACCAACCAACAACCCAACCAAAAAATCAGACTTCCTTTTCCATATGTTAAATTGTTTCCCGTTTTGATTTTTTTTTGCTTTTCATTTATTTTTAACATTTCCTCAGACTGTTGGAAATGCCAGGCAGTATTAAAGTGAAAGCTAACAAATTAATGGAAAACAACAAAAAGTTTTTAAAACCCAAGTTGAGTAGGGAGCCCAGGGAAGCATTAAGTAACAGGGTTTGTTTTGCCCTCCCCGCCAAGATTTTTATAAGAGCAAATAAAAGCAATTTTCACCTTTGACAAGATTTTAAGGCAAATTAAAGAAGTTTCTGCAATTTGATTGCTTTTGCCAGTTATGGAAATTATTTTAATGCTTTGGCATTAAATGTCAGATAGTTACTGGAAGTAGTTAAATCCTCTCATCATAAAGTACCAGTTTGTACATAGTTTACATTTTAAATGTCTATTGCGAAAAGCATTCGCTGTATCTTATGTCTCTTTCCATAGGCAGTCTCCACCTAAATACTTCTGTGACTCAGCTACTTGTGGGTATGTTATAGAAACATTCTTGTTACTGAAATATAATATTGAGGTATTTATCTGAATGTGCTGATATCCTAACTGCACCAAAGTGTTCAGTGTTTTATGTAAAACTGTGAATTCCAAGATAGTATTTATTTTTACTTATGTTAGACGGCTTCTGCTGCTGAGAGCCAATTAATCTTGAGTTTGAAGATACACTTTATGGCTATGGAATATTATTGTACCAACTTCTGTAACCGGCCCTCACGGGCACAAAGAATTGCGTTTTTTCACTGGCACACAATAAAGTTTACTTATTAGTTACACCAGTGAATACCAAGGAAATGTTACTATTACTCAAATACATCACTTAGGAAAGTTTGGAAACATCATGTCAAGCATGATTACCTAACTCCTGTTATCAAGAGAGGTATTTCATTACCCATCTGTGGCTTTCCTTGTAAGCATTAATTAACAGATTTTCATTTTTAATTTGAAGTTATTAGATTTCCACTATTCAAAGGAGATAATAAAACAGAATTCACCCATATTTTTGGAAGATTAAATGATGTAGCCTTAACAGATAAATGTTTTCCTGCATACTGTGTATTTTTCGAACAAGCATTAGTGCCTAAAAAAGTTTATTCCAGCTATTGTGATACTCAGGGCCTTGCTTATTGTATGTATACAAATATAAACAATTTTTCTGGCATTGTTGCATTGTGCTGTTTTACACTGTCCTTCATTTTCACTGAAATGTCATCTTGTTTACTGTTACTGTTTCTCAAAATTAAAGATAATGATTTTATTGTGCAGAGTACACCTGGCTTTCGTTTTTGTAACAGATATACAAGTCCTTTTGCTGTCTTTCCTTTGAATGGGAAGAGCTGAAGTTACAAGTTGCTACTCTGATTTTACAAAAGCCATTTAAGCCCCAGATTTGAAATGGCCGCTCTAAGACCCAAAAATCTTAAAATAACTTTCAAAAAAACATACAGTCTTTGAAATAAACACGTACATTTGGAGCTATGCGTCTACATGCTGCAGCCAGCAGGTCTGCTAGCAAACTCACTCCTCCTCACTGCAGAAGCCATTGGCAACCCCATTTTTCTCAAGTGTCCAGCACAGTCTCCTACAATTCTTACTGCAGCACAGACTGGGGTAGGACTGGTTTCAGAATCAGACTGTAGAGAAGCAGTACTTAGAGTGACAGACACATTTGAGTTTTCTCCTAAATCCTGATGCCATTCAGAACATACTTCACGACTGATGCCTTTGGCAAGGGACAAGATAATGCAACATGGACTTGTTGCTTCTCTGTGGCTGCACTCCCACACCCTCATCTCAAACTGCTCAGAAGCCAAAACACAGGAGCCCAGCAAACGGTGTAATTTAGCTTCGGGGCACGGCCAAGGTCCATCGTTGTGCCGCAGAAAACCGCACAACTACAGAAACACCTCTGGAGAAACTGAGGTACAGGAGCTACTTTTGAAAGTGCTGAAGTCTGAGACTAAGGCTCAGCTTGCCCAGGAACACTGGAAAAGGCTGGGGCACCATCCTTTCATGCCCTCTGTGTTGGTACAAGTAGTGTTTTCTAAGTAAAGGAGTAGCAATACAAATGCAAATACCAGATCAAAGAAAGGAAATGGAAACCACTGAAGCCACAGCGACAATTTTGTCAAGGTTTGTCTATACTCCTCAATTACAGCAGATTAGCCAAACCTACCTCCTTATTTCAGCTTAAATCTCAAGTGAAACACTTCAAATTAAATCCCTGCACTCAATACAAGCATTCAGAGGCATCTGCAGTGATGCAAAACTATCTTTAAAGTTCTTGCTAGACTATCAGTGGAACTTCCTCATTTAAATACACTCTCAAGTTACTGGTTTGAAAACAGCTGATCTAATTCAATCTAGAAACTGAACAAACAAGTTTACCTTCCAATGGTCTTCACATAACTACACCAAAATCATTAAACTTTAACAAAAAACATACTCTAAGGCCAACAGTCTGATACTAACGTAATCCTAATTTTTTTTTATGTCTCCTACCAAAAAGGAACATACATTTTGAACTTTTCAAAATGGTATCTTATGTAATACCATTTGTCTACGAGTACCTTACTGAGAAGACACGGACCATTAAGTCATCACTGACTGGCTAACAGTTCTGGCCCCTGCTGATCTGTCCTATATTTGGACATTACCTACTGGTAAAAAAGAAAAGAAAAAATCTCTCAAGAGAAAAATAAAAAAAAAAAATCAGGAAGAACTAAGTACATTCACAGATGACTTCAAGGTCTAAAGAATATCCTCTATCAGATAAAATGTTTCAGTCAATATACAGTTTTCGTAAGGCTGGCCATCACCTGGACAACACAAGCATGGCCAGTCTCAACATCTTTATAAATTCAGCCAAATTAAGAAGCCCTCAGTTTAGGTCTCATGTCAATTTTGTAAGGACTCCTGAAAGAGGATGAGAAAACTAATTCAACTGTAAGTTTTCCACCAGAGCTCTTAAAAGTTATTGCAAAGTAACAGGTATCATTAGTACAAAGTGGAACAGCAGCTGCAGTAGTTGAAACCATGGTTTTTTTCTTTGCCTTATACTCAAAGGCAGAGTTAACTGCATAGGAAAGTGTTACCTTTACAAGTTATTGTTAGTCTAGAGAGAGATGCTAAAATAGGAGGGAAGATAATGTATTTAGTGACACTGTCCATTTAACAATAAAGAAATGCAACAACTCACCCCAATGTAAGCATTCTGAATTCCTACCAATTCTTCACCAAGTGGAACGACAATTTTTTCTACTTGTCGCTCATGAGAATAAGGCTGAATTTCCGGAGAATCTTCAGCACATAGCTCTATCTGAGCAATGAGTAAGTTGGAAATAACTTGCTGCACAGCCTGTTTGAGAAGCCACAAAAAAAGACCGTATTTGCTTGTTAACACTTCAACAATGCAAGTTAGTATCACGTGAAAGTAATCATTTCCGTGTTTTAGCATGAATGTAATTGTAAGGAAACAAAAACGTACTACCTATAGATGAAAAATTAAAGACTCCGCACTCAAAGATCTCAAGTAGTATAAAAAGAGCCAATATGGTAAGTGTATGAATGCAAAAAGCATGCAATTGCACAAATTCTAAGACTTCAGTATCCTGCACAGTGTTCAAACTGATATTAAACATAGCTTTTACTGAAACTTTATTATTTCAATGATGCAAGTAGATTTGACTCACCTTTGTATCACTGCCTGGTGTGGCACTTAGGGCCAAGATCCGAAATTGATTTGTATATTTGCTTAGTTCCCTTACAACCTAAAAATAGGAAAGTTTCCATTAATATCCTTAAAGGAGATTATTTGCTTATACAAACCATATTGATGAAAATACCCACTAAGTAGAAAAAGCTTAACAAAATGTTCTAAAAAAAGTATATCTAAATTTAAATGGGAACCAGGAAGTGTTCACTTTACAACCATTTTATCTAAGAACACTTGATCTTGATTAAGTATATCACCCCAGTCCCATTCAGCAGAACAACCCTGGTAAATTATGAAATGATTTTTCACTTGATTTAACAAAAAGATTAACAGCACACTAATTCAAGCGAGCTGCCAAAAAGTAAGTTTGAAGAACCACTCTAAAAAAAGCAAATCATGGATGATAAGTCCATGATTAGCTGAACTCTGCCACTGCTATCAGTGAACACTGTGCCTTCTGATCAACCACCTCACGCTGCACAACAAAAAGTTACAAATAATAGAACATAACATAAAAGCTACAGAGAATAAGTGAACAGAGACTAAAGAGGAATTCAATTTTTGGTGACAATTCTACTGAAAATCACGCAAAGGCAGTGCTAAAACAGAGAACAAAGTCTGCCAATTTCGCAGCCATGGCGACTGACGAGGGGGCGACAGAAGAGATTTTTCTCAGCTGTAGCTAAGATGACTCAAAAGCTAATGAATGCAAGTCTTGGCTCTATGTTACAGAGCGATTCACATAATAGTAAAGTATTTTAAGAAAAGATTTTAAAACAGTAATTTGAAATAAAATAACCTATAAACTGAAATTATTTGAAAATGAAGTTGCTACAGTTCTGAAAAAATGGCAGAAGAATAAAGTTTCCAGCACTGGCAAACCAACATGTACTGTTTTAACTTGGCAAGCTGCCGTCTCTTTTCTAGCATGCCAAGTTCGATAAGCACTAAAAAACACCTACTTTCCTCTAAAGAGGCGTAGTAAGCAACTAGACACGACTCCATGCACATTCGGTCAATTTCTCCGATGCATAAAACTGTAACTTTCTTTTAGGTCACATACTGCCATGAGAAGATTAAGCCAAGATAAGACAACAAACGCTTTGGTAATCAAGACTTTTTTTTTTTTTTTTCAAAATTACCCCAGTCAAAAAAAAAAATTTTGAAACAAAAATTACAATTTTATTCAAACATTAAAAAAAATTCCCACCTTACCTTACCAAGTTTTAATACAAGTTTTACTTAAAAACAAGGCACTGACAACATAGAGGACTGTTTGGTCTCTTTCAAACAAAGCTAAGAACCTAAAGGACAATCGCCCTACAGCAATGATGACAGTGACACTTTATGGAGATCCTGTAAGTGATTTTGGGGGAGGCATTCTGTAATTTCGAGACAAGAGTGAGGCGACTCCAGCATTACCTGACAGTAGGCGTGATTTCCAAGGGCTTTGTGGGCTTCATCAATAACCAAACATTTAATCTCTACAGCAGGACACGTCCCACGAGAAAGATCATTCACCATTATTTGAGGCGTAAGGAAGAAGACTCTCTTGGTAGTCCACAGTTCCCTCCGACTGAGAGCTTGGGTTCCCCCTGAAAATTAAAGAAATAACATTAGCAAACTGTTCTGCTGAGAACAAGCCATGTACCATGAGAGCAACAGCAGAAGGCTGACGGGGCTGGCAGACACATGTTGGCTTTGGGAAACAAGTGCCTTTTAAAACAGCACATACCTTGATGCTAGTTCCATTTTCAGGAAAAAAGGGTGAATACAAGGACTAGGAAGATTTTTCTGCATTAAAACACTAAAGCCACAACCGTGGAAAACAAGGCTAGACAGCTCAAGGTGTCCCA
Source organism: Sagittarius serpentarius (assembly GCA_034782735.1). Lineage (NCBI taxonomy): Eukaryota > Metazoa > Chordata > Aves > Accipitriformes > Sagittariidae > Sagittarius > Sagittarius serpentarius. The sequence continues at coordinate 21,435,652 of JAVKLA010000040.1, forward strand.
TAGCCTCCCACAGCCCTACACCTAATCTACAACATCTCTGACAATGGTTTGCACTTAAAAACAAGCTATGGATTCAGTCGTTAAGGCTATTAGTTCAGTAAGCAATAAACTGCAGTTCATGGGGTTTGCAAAAACGGAAAAGGAGCCATTATTCTTTGGCTTAAGTTTCATACAGAGCATATTTTCTATGCAGACATTTACACCTCTGTGTGGAAACCCTAAGGCTCTGTGAACCACAGGGCTGCACACCAGAGCTCCAGCAAACAATTTCCAGCGCTTCATCATCTTTATATTGGTGACCCGAGGATTTAACAATTGCAAAACTTAAAATTAACCCCTTCAAAATGTTCTAGTCCTAAAAAAAGACTTCGGCCCCTCCCCAGTGGCTTTTCATGCTGCTTGCCCTTGCCTTTAAGCTAAGCAGCCTCGACGTTAGGTTAGATGGGTTAGATATACAAGGGTTAGATGCTAGGAGGAAATTCTTTACTCGGAGGGCGGTGAGGCCCTGGCACAGGCTGCCCAGCGAGGCTGTGGATGCCCCATCCCTGTTCAAGGCCGGGCTGGATGAGGCCCTGGGCAGCCTGACCTAGTGGGTGGCCCGCGGCAGCGGGGTTGGACTAGGTGATCTTTGAGGTCCCTTCCAACCCAAGCCGTTCTGTGATTCTATGATGTTTGCGGCTCCTCCCAGGCCGACGCCCGAGCCCGACGCGGCCCGGAGCAGACCTGGCCCCGGCTCCCTACCTGTCATCTCGGCCATGTGCCGGGCCGGGATGCCCATAACGCAGGCGCAGGCTTCCATCTGCTGAGCCACCAGCGGCTTGGTGGGGGCGAGGAAAAGCACCTTCCCGGAAGGAAACCAGCGGTAGAAGTTGTACATGACGACGGCGGCCACGAAGGTCTTACCCAGCCCTGTGGGCAGACAGACCAGCGTGTTACCCAGCAAAGCGGCGTGGGCCATGCGCACCTGGTAGCCGCGCACCGGGTAGTTAGTGGGGTAGATCCAAATAGACCCCGCCGCCTCACAGAAACCCGCCACCGGGCTCGGGTCCGCCGCTGCCGGGCTCGGGTCCGCCGCCGCCGCGGCGGCCGCCAGCAGTAGGTCATCGTCTTCTGCTGCTGCTGCTGCCGCTGCCACCTCCTCCTCCTCCGGCGCCTTCCCGCCCGCCGCCTTCCTGCCCGCCGCCCGCCAGGCCTGAGGTAACGTGCGCTGCCGCCCGCCGTTCATCCTCCCTCAGGGCACCGCCGCGCCACGCGGCTGCGGCTCCCGCTGAGGTAACGCGCGCCAACGCGCACCGCCCTCCATTTTCTCTCGCCGCCGTCGCTTGAAAACCCCGCGGGAGCCGCCGCAGGGACGAGGGGGTGGGGCGGGGGGCGGCAGAGCCGCCCCCCC
>JAVKLA010000040.1:21437141-21452487 GCA_034782735.1 Sagittarius serpentarius
GGGGGGGGGGGGGCGGCAGAGCCGCCCCCCGCCCCACCCCCTCGTCCCTGCGGCGGCTCCCGCGGGGACGACGGGAAGGTGGGGCGGTGCGGGAGGAGGAGGAGGAGGTGGTGGTGGCGGCGGCGGCGGCGGCGGCGGGAAAATGGCGGCGGCGGCGGGTCCGGCGCAGCCTTGGAGCGCTGAGGAGCTGCGGAGCGAGGCGCTGCCCAAGAAGGACATCATCAAGTTCCTTCAGGAGCACGCAGCCCAGGCGGTAAGGGCGGGAAGGGATGGGCGGGGTGTGTGTGTGGGGGGGGGTTGTTTCCCTCCGCTGCTCAGCGGCGTGTCTTGCAGTTCCTGGCGGAGCACAAGCTGCTGGGGCAGGTGAAGAACGTGGCTAAGACGGCGAATAAGGAGCAGCTCATCGCGGCCTACACGCAGCTTTTCCACACGCAGGTGCGGGGCCGGGGCGGCGGGGCCGGGGACTCGGGGGCGGGCGGGCGGCGGTTGACGGCTGCCGCCCCTCTTCCTCCCCTCAGCGGTTCAAGGGCACGGACGGCGCCGAGAAGGCGGCGGAGAAGGCGAAGCCCGCTAAGGCGGAGGACGCCAAGGGGAAAGCGGCGAAGCCCGAGGAGGCCGCGGAGGAGGTCGGTGGGGCACCCCCGCCTCGCGTTGTTTGGGCGATCGCGTGGGCCAGCCAGATGAAGCAGGTCTTCAAAAACCTGGTCACAGCAAGACGTCCGGTGTTTGTACGGCGCCTTAACCTTACGAAGCTTCTGTAACTTGAATTAGTGGCGGGCCCTGTGTGTCTCTCCCAAAGCTTCAGTCTTTGCAGAGAACTGTGCCAGCACTGCTACATTTTGCCCAAGTATTACAGCCCTGCAATAACACAGGAACATGCCATTCACTAATGCTGCATGTGTTCATTGGTGCCTTGAACTAGGTGGTTGTTTGATCTTGAATGTAGTTGATCTGAGACTAGTCAATGCAGCAGTCGTAACTCTCTTTTTATAAACTTAGGGGCCGCCAAAGTATACAAAATCAATTTTAAAGAAGGGCGATAAAACCAACTTTCCAAAGAAAGGAGACACTGTTCATTGCTGGTATACAGGAAAACTACAGGATGGAACAGTCTTCGATACTAATATTCAAACAAGTAAGGTCATATGTATACCGTTTGGTTTTTGTTGCAAATGCATGTAGAGGAAATAAGCTGGGCTCATTAAGCAACCTTGGGCAGGTGTTTACTTCTGGAAGGGAAGGTGTGCATGGTGGGAGTCCTGACAAACTGCTTTTACCATCCTCTTGGGGAGCTGACTGGGGGTGTCCCTGCAGCCCGCTCCTGGAGCCTGATTTTCCATGGGGTAATGCAGGGCAGTATTTTAGGACTGGCTGGTGTCAAGTGACACTGCTGCATCTTGCCAGACCTCACGTTTGGCATTCTCCAGGTCATAGATAATGTGAAATGCAGGGATTTAATCAGTGCTGAAACTGCTTTGGAGGAAAGATGATTCCTGCTTGGGGAGCTTCCCTCATTTATGGAACTCGAGCACCAACAAGGTAGTTAGTGTCTCTAAAAAGACACGTCTTGGTGTACTTCGGTAAGAAACCCTTAAACGTGGAGGTGCTGGCACGAGAGTGATTTGAAGTAGTCTGGCATAGCATATCCACTGCGGAGAAGTCTGCTAGTATTTTTGTGACAATTTCTCTATCAGAGGATTTAGGTATATAGGAAATTCTGAAATCCTAGAAATGCTTTTCCAGCAGTGATGTCCAACACTGAGAGGAACAGCAGGCTGTCCTTGGAATACTGTCTGTGAGACCTCGTACTTGTTGTATGATGTTGTACGTTCCCTATTGACTGTTTTTGCTTCACTAATGTGTTTATGACTTGTACCATCAACTTCAGTAATTCAGAAATGAGTCTTTGAGGTTCACCGGATCAGTATCTGAAAGATGCTCATCAACTTTAGCTCTTGGTGCGACTTGAACATTTAGTAATGTTTTTAGTGCACAGCACTAAATTTTCCCCTAAAAATCTGGTAGTGGGCTAAAAATAATATTATAAGAACAGGTATTTATATAAAGCATGATCATAGTAGTAACTTTAGACAGAAGTATGGTATGTGCTGGTGTGATGCTAAAGCAAATGAACATAGAACTGTCTTTCAGGTTCAAAGAAGAAAAAAGCAGCCAAACCTTTAAGTTTCAAAGTTGGCGTAGGAAAAGTAATCAGAGGGGTAAGTAAACCATTAATGATTGTCTTGGAATCCGAAAAGAGTTTTTATTCTGCAGGATTTATGACCGGGTTGCAAATTCTGAGCTGCTGTTTTTGTTTCTCATGGAGGTAAAGAGGCGAGTTGAAAGCATTTACATCTGCAGGATGTAATATTTATTCTTTATGGATGCATTCATCTGTCTATCTGCATTGTCATTCCTCTCATGAAGCAGTCTGTGGAAAACAGTGTAGCAACTACGTGTTCCTCAGGACAAGCGCAGCCTCTTGCGCATGTCTGTCTTAGTGCTTTGCACAATACACAAGGTTATCGGGTTCCCGGGGCTCCATCGATTACTGCTTGCATTCCGTATGCTTTCATCTGTCAGAAGGTTGTTTTCCCTCAGCATCTTTTTTGTATTTGCCTTGGTGCCTCTTCACATGTAGTTCAGTTCATCCGGTAACTCTGAACTGGATGCTGCAACTCCAAATTCCTCTTGCTCTCATGCGCTGGAATGAGTTGCAGTTTGATGCTGTAGCTCCTCTGCTCCATCCAGCCCCGAGAGCTGAAGCAGTACAGGTGGAGGCTGTGTGAGAGGAATCTCTCGGTAGACTAAAAGCACGAATCGAGCATTCTGCGCACCCATCTGTTAGCTTACATCTTGAAGTCACAGACCGTGGTGAGAACTTGTGTCGGGGAGATACCAGCATGTGTGCACAGCAAATGAGGTGCTTAACTCTTATGTCGCTGCCGCTGCGCCAGTGGTGAAGTTGGTGGCTGCCTGCACAAGATAAGAATGCAAGGAGGATCTTTTGCTAACTTGACTTGAAGAAACAAACCCAACCCAGCGTAATCTTGATGCTGCTGCTGTGCAGGCTAAAGGCCTTTATGGGTGACGGGATTGGAACTGGGTAGGGGAAAATGTCCCTGGGCTTGTGGCCAGCACTGCAGAAGCAGCAGCCGCCTGGCTTTTTCTTTAGTCTCTTGGCACAGCGCTCTTGTGTTTGTGTGGGTGCCAGATACCTTCCTTAAGCAGTTACAGGACACAAGCAGCGGCTGTTTGTTGTGAAATGTTGGTACGGTGCTGAACTGAACACCAGCTTTGGGCAGTGCGAGCCAGTCTTGAAGAGGGATGACTATTGAAATAACATTAAGTCTTTAAGTATATGGGAATGGTAGGGCAATGCGAGGCAGAGAGAGAGAAACCAAACCCCCTGGAACTCTATGGAACCGTGTGTGCGGTGGTCTGCTGTGAAACGCGTTCTGAAACTGTACTTACTTAGAAACGAGCATGCTACTTCATTGGTTCACTAATGTCTTTACAACATAAAAGCAGGAACCTGCATTGCCAAGTACAGCGCAGGCTGGTGTGGGAGCAGGGAACACGAGCCAAGGGGGAGTGTTTCCACAAATAAAAAGAACGTGAAACCACCGCACAGCGTGCTCTGGGGCGGGTGAGCGTGCTGCGGAGAACGATGGGGTGCTGCGCAGGTGTTCGTAAGAGCAAATCGGAAAAGCGTATGAAATGCACTTTTTTCTTATGCTCTCTAAGGCTGCTGTGCTCTTCTGTTGTTTTTGTTTTGTGTGTTTTTTTTTAGTGGGATGAAGCTCTCTTAACAATGAGTAAAGGAGAGAAGGCTCAACTGGAAATTGAACCTGAGTGGGCATACGGCAAGAAAGGGCAGCCCGATGCCAAGTATCCTTCCACAGTCAGTTACTCATTAGGTAACTTGGAAATGCCTGCTGGAATAAAGGCCTTTATGGACAGGGATATAATGGCGGGAGCGTTCACTTTTTGCTCGTAGCAGGCTTAGAATGTTAACAATATAAAAAAATTCAGTGAGTGTAATGGATGGATGCAATTGCCCATTTGTTTTGACGAAAAGCTCCCGTAGGGAGTACTGCGGAGGAGCACTTGCTATTGTTTCCTGCCTGCTTTTTCACTCTGCCTGCTTCCAAATGCTTATTCCCGCAGCACTGATGGGGATGCTAAGTGGTGTAGTAGGGAGATGGGAGGAAAGTTTGGCTGCAACTGGAAAGACAGCAGCGAAATCCCGACTAGAAGTGCTCCTGGGATCCAGGATTGAGTGAGTGATCCTGCGGAGCACCTTGGGCAGTCATGTTTCTTTTTTACCAGCGCTTCCGGAGGAAGGGAAGTGATGTTCTTTCTGTCATGCTAAGTTAAAGAACTGTCTAGACATTCTTCTTCCCTCTCTAGTACCACAGGACAGTCTGACTTCCTCCCAGAGGGAGACCAGTGACCCTGTCCTGAAAATGGGCGGGTGCTTAGGCAGTTCGGGTAAGACTCTGCTGCTCATCTTCAGCAGGATGGGAGTAACAAGAAGCATGTCTTAATAAAAGTATATCCGCAGAACTGGTACTGATCGTCTTGTGACAGCTCGGGTGGGACAGCGGCTGTGGTTCCATAATAAACCCAAGATGTTCAAACAAGTCAGTGAAATATAAAACTGACAGACGAGAAAGGGGAGAACAGGTGGTAAATCACTGACTGGGGACTGATGGGGGGAGAGTGGGGTGGGGTTTGGCTTCTAAAGCTTCCTTAACATCTGCCAACAGGATTCCACCAAATGCAAAACTTTTCTTTGAAGTGGAATTGGTGGATATCGAATGAAATGAAAAGAGTTTCCTTTGCTGCTGGGAATCCATTTATGATCAAGAAAGCTTCTGACAGTGCAGTTCTGCTCCTGTAACTTCAGGATATAGTTACAACTGTGGCCTTGTATCAAAATCAAGTTTGTTCTCCCTGCCCCCCAACTGCTGTACAGTAACATACCACTAAAGAAAACATAGTTTATACATCCAAGTGACTGCACTGTGTTCTGTATACGCTCACCTTACAACTTCTTTCTCTTACTGTGGGGGAAAAACAGCACAGACCTCCAGCAAGCTGCTAAAGGAGAAGCAGACCCAGCCAGAAGGGCCAGGACTGTTTTTACTATCCCTTGCCATACTGCGTGAGCATTTACTGAGAAGCATCTACTGTGATAGCCAGCTCGAGTCTTCAGCAGCGCACTTCCCTTTCAGCTCTATCTGCTGCGTAGCTGCTGAGTTTTACAACGGCACACACCCAACAATTTTAGTTAACCTAAAATATTAGAAGAGAGGAAGAGGAAAAAAATTGACATTTGTATTCTAGGCATTGCTTAAGTTGGGGGGGGGGGAAACTACTAAATTTCTCCTTTAAAGCCATTTTACCCAAGTGTCAGGCACAATGCCCACCCTGTGTAGAGGAGAACGGCACGCACCCCCCGCACGTTCCCGAGGTGTTCCTGTACTGCAGCCACAGAACAAAACCAGTGATGAATGTCTGGGGTGAACGAGGGCAATCCAAGAAAGCTCAGAGGACTACTGAATTCCTTGCTTTTATTACAAAAATGGGAATGATCACTTTGATCAAAATGAAAAAAGTTTGCTCACACTGTGTACATGAAAAACTCTAAATACAAAAATCATCCCAAACACAGTTTGTGCTTTTTAAAAAAGAATGCAACATCATTTCGCACTGCATTTTAATTTTTGACCCCCACATAGAATAGAAAATACATGTCGCAGCGTGCAAAGGCTGCCATCGTAATCTGAAGAGTTTCCGTCGTAACCACATAAACAAAGGAGTCGGGGATTTGCTCGCTGGGGCATGGAAAAGGTCGCGTGGTAGAGGAGGTGGTGACGTTCTGGTTGGAGAGCAGAGCAGGAGAGGACGGCCTCGCTCCCGAACCGCCAGCCGTCCTCACCTGCGCCGCTCCTGCAGCAGCCGAGGCGGCCAACACCGGTCAGCGGAACAGCTTTGGGGAGAAAAAAAAAAATCCAGAACAAAAGCCCTACAGCTTTACTGATTAAATCTACGGAATCATTCTGAGACCGAAAAAAATTCTTCAGATACCTCCATAAATTAGCACAGGGAAGTAAAAAAAAAAATATGCATTTATGGTAAACTAGAATTGTACAGAGATACCATGTATCAGTTACCAGCACACAAATGTTGCTTCACACATACCCTGTGAACATCAGCTCATTTCACATGCAAAAGACCAAAAAGCAGGTATTACAACAGTTCTTTCACATCCCTAATTTAGAAAAATATATATTTTTTTCTTATTCCGTCTTTGTTGAAACTGCAGCACAGTGAACTTCACTCACTCTTCGGATCAAGTTGGATGGTAATACTGTCCGTAATTCCACGCGTTCTGGTAATTGTACTAGAAAACACAAACAACAGATGACGACGTAAGTCGGGCTGCCCACGCTCCGCGAGGATACCCGACAATCGGCCGTCTGCCCTTCCAGAACGGCACAGGTAAGGCTGCCCTTTTGTAACCGGGGTGGTTCTGGCAGTGGCCACCGTGGCAAGGCCAGTGCCGAGGTGCCCATGTCACACCCAGAACATTCCGGTCTCGGTACCCTGTTACCGAGGCTCCATGCGCAGCCTGTGCCTTCCTCTGGTACGCGTGAGGGTGTTCCTCTGCAGTGCCGGCCCCATGAACTCTGAACCACCTGGAAGACCCCCGGTAGTCAGCTTTGTTAGGCAGGGAACACTGACGTGGCGTTCAGCCGTCAGTCCAGGGTCAGAGTTGTACCAAGGGTCAGCGCAGAGGCTGGTACCGTTGCCGGTCGTGTTTTCAGCTGCTTACTAAACATGCATGTGTTAAGCCATCCAGCAGAGGACAGGTCAGAGGTTCTCCCTTGCTGCTCCTCAGATCCCCTCTTTGGTACCTGCTCTGTGGCTCCGCATCACTCCCCTTTCAACAGAATCTCGCAAGAGGGAGGAAAAAGGGAGGGAGCAGAAGATAACGGAAGCGTGAAGTGTCTGCGTACTAGCTGCATGTCCACTCTTACAGCACGCCCCGCAAGGTGGCAGAGCCAGGGCAGGGGGCTCAAGTGCCCCAACACCACCCCCTTTGAAGCCCTCAGTTTGCAGCTAGCAGAGACCATGGCTGAGGCAGCCCCCATGGCCTTGCTGCAACCAGCTGCACCGCACCTCTCCCCGCTGAGCCTAGGTAGGTATTCAGCAGCGTAACCTTCTGGGGGTAGCACGAACAAATGTCTCCATTCCCTCAGAAAGCGTTTCTGTCTGCTACTCTCGAGCAGACTGTGAAACACACAAGACAGACAGTGATGGAGTTACCGTGTCAACCACAGGACCGAGATCTTCACCAACTCTAAGTCTGCTGTTCCTACAGTTATGTGTCTAAAAACTTGGGGCGTTTTTCCTGGCCTAGTGCTGAGCAGTTTCCCCATGCTGGGTGAGACAGCTTTCACCGCCCAACTTGGGAAAGAACGCTTGACCTTGATGCGGGCAGTTCTAAACCACAGGTACACAAGGGCCAGTTTGTGTCCCACCTGCAAACGCTGTTCTCAGGGCCTGGGTCAGCTCCTTGCAGTCTAAACCAGAGTTTTCATTAAACTGCTTCAGCAAAAGTTTCAGCTGGACCCTCTGTGACTCTCAGCTGTGAAGAATAACCGTTCCACACCTGCAGCACGTCGCTCTCACCCCCACTGAGGGGGACTACCAGTACCCACCTTTACCAGTGTTAAATCTCACACAGAAAGGCAGGTGTTGAAGCTGCCCCTTGGACAAGTCAGAGCACAAAACCGGACTGTCAGTCTAGAAGCAAGCAGAGCGTGTGCTGGAGGTTGCTGCTGCCACAAGCAGGAGGAGGAAACCAAGGTATGCTATTACTGATTCACTCTTTAAGCCCCTGTAGGGGACAAAACGAAATGCCATGCAAGAATAGCCCCAAAGACAAGCTGTTGAACAGGCTGATTTTGCCTGCACTAGGTACCAGCATGGTAGAACCCATACCGAGACGTTACAGGAACAACCAGTTGGAGAAAGGAACTATCAGAACACGCAGTAAATCGGCATCCCAAGGCGACTCTCCTGGGCAAAACATTTCAGCACAGCACAGGTCTATTGCCCCTAGCCAACAATGGCCTTAACTGCTGTCACACATCCCTTCACGAACACATCTAGCCACGAAACCGCTCATCTTGCTGCATGCTAGAGAGCAGTATTTTATGCTTGCATAACAAGCCAAAGAGTAATCAACAAAAACAGGAGCTAATTTTTCACTCCACGCCTTCCTTGCCAACTGACACAGGCCATAGACAGAGAAACGTCACTGGGAAAACCACAACGTGCATACATTCAGAATACACGTGTTAGCAGTAACCAAGCATACACGTACCTGGTACCAGGCATTGTAGTTATACGCTGCCTGATTGACTTGCATGTCTCCATCCATCATCTGTGCTGATGCCAAAGTCGGGTCATCTGTGAGCATTTTCTTTTCATCTGGCTCCTCTGATCTGTGAAGTTAATACATGCTTGTAAATGGTATCTCAGATTAAATTCTGAGCATGTCTTCACATGAGAAATATTATAGTGGATAAGGTTAAGTAATATTTTGAAACTTGGTGCCCTGTCCAAACAGAGTAACAATCTGACTTAGAAAAAGACAGTAGTATATTGTGCTTCACAACAACAGTCTGGTTTTTAATTTGTTCTGGTGCTCAAACTGAGACAGCAAAAGCACATTTCTGCTTAGAGTACCGGTACTGTTTAGTTTTCCTGTGATACATAATCCAAAAAGTTATTTTCCAATAAATCTGTTCCCAAATATTTTAGCCAACAGTATAGCCCAATTTAGTTTACACTTTTAAGTGATTAAAAAACAGTGATTTTGTTCATGCAAGCAGTAGGTTTAAAGCTGAAAAATATATGTATATATAGTCATAGATTAAAGAAAAAAAAAACCACAGTCTCCAAGACTCTTCTCTGGACTATTTTTAAAGCATTTCCAAAGTGTAGTGCAGTGTACAGCAGCACAGTGTAGCAGGTGTTCCAGCTACCCCATGCCGCATGTAGTTAGCTGATACCCTCAGGTGAACAGACTTCCTACCCGTTCTCTGCTCTCCTTTTCAAAGAATCCTGCTCCTTTAGAAGTGCTTGATGTTCATCATAGGCATCCAGAAGCCTGAAGGAGACAAAAAGAAATAAAGCTCTGCTCACCATTTTCACATAAACATTTTAAACACGTGAGAAACCGTTTCACAATGTCTACTTGAAACTGTTAAGAATACAAAAATATTCTAAAACAAACTCAATCATAATCAAATTTTAACCCGTGATCCACCAGGAAGATGGGAAAGCCAAAAAACTTCATTTGATTCCACAAGGCATAACGAAGAATTTTCTGTTAGCTCAGAAACTCCCAAGTTGCTCAACTTCTATCACACTTCAGGCAGTTCTTTCATAAAGTTCCTTTATAAAGAAGTTTTCCAAAATTTATTTGTGACACAGCTGCTTCTTCCAGTGACTGCATTCCCTCGGCTGGCTGTTGGTGCCACCCGTAGCAGCACTGATACTTAGGAATCAACATTTCTTTAAATACTGGCAATGAGTATTACACAAAACTATAACCATTCCGAAGTAGCCCCTACAGCTTTTTCCCAGACAACATGGGAAGAACAAGTACATTTAATGCAGCGCAAGAGAGTCCTACCTAAAATTCCCACGAATAGCTAAGTATCATTTCTTCTGCTGCATACCACAGTTTACAAGGTATCACATGAAAACTGCTTCTTCTGTCATTATTGCTCTTGGTGAAAACTGTTTCTTGCACTTATTCTGTGCTCTAGTATTATCTGGGAACTGAAACTTCATTTTGTTTGGTCTGTCTAGGGTCCCAAGCTTGCAATGCTTGGCTGCCACGCAAGTTAGAATAGTCAGAGTCCGCAGAAATTAAGGACAGCTATTGTCAAAAAACATACAAAAGCAGGAAAACTAACTCATGGTTAGTCCTTCCAAGTTAATTAGCTGCAAATGTTAATGAAAACAAGGGCTTCTTTTACAATAGAGAACCAAGAGGAAAAAAAAGTGTATCTAGTATTTAATTAAAAGTTGCACTTCTAGTATCTGATCCTCCCACAGAAGTGTACAGCATTGTTAATACTTCTAAACACAAAAAAGTCAAATCAATGCAGTTTTGGAAACCTCAAGAAGCAGCAGCTCACAGGGCATGGAGTATCAAATTACACCTGTGTCACAAAACACTTCACACTCTCTTTGAGGAACATCCTCCTTTATAAACTACAGCAAGAAGTTACGGGCAGCATAGATTTGCTCTATGAGGCGTTAGGTATTTCCAAGAAAAAGGGATACTTTTCTGACACGATATTCCTATTTTAAAATAGGAATTTGGTTAGAAAAGCAGCTATCCCTCAACAACAGAACTGATGGCACGAAAGAAACGATGCAGCGGATGCCACTAAGCCTACTCCTTTCCCTAGTGCTGCTACCAGCACTCTTTTGGTGACTATTTTGGCCATTGCACAGATTACATCTTACTTGTTTACATCAGAACCAAAATCTTCAAGAAATTCCACTTTTCGCTGAGAAAACGTAATCCTCATTTTTATAGACAACGCGCCATTGACAGCTTTATCAAAACAGCTCAAGATGTTTTCCTCATTTTGCTTGAGATCACCACTGTACTCCATTTCAAGTAAGTTGAGATACAGTTTCGTATTTTCCTGTGCAAAAGACATAATATAAGTTGTACATCTGTCACGTTAGGCATTTAATGCTGAATGTGTATCTACCAGATGCATACCAGAATGTTTATACCATACATATATGCTAGAATAGTCAATAAAAAGATTTTTTTTTTTTACATTGGTCATCTTGACCTGGCTTGTTTCACAAATCGGTTGGAAGTGATCTAACACTACAAAAGCAGATGTCACACTTTGCTAATAGTGAGCTAATAGTATCTGGAGTTCCAAATATTTCTGTGGTTATACCAAACAATCTACAAGTACTGCCTACGCGATCAATTCTGTTCGCCTTGAGGTGTGAACACGCCTATAATATGTAAGATTTTAAAAAGGAAAAACGAAGGTATAAAGCACATTGTGATTCTGATGAGAAAAATTCTCAAACTTCCAGATTTGCAAGCTGTAAATACGGCAACATCAGTTTAGAGGGACTGATGTCTCCATGTAGTAATGAAACATTACATACAGTTACAATTCCTGTCATCATTGTTGCCATATTTAAAAAAAAAGTTCAGAAAGAGAGAAAAATACCAGGATTTTTTTTTTTTTTTTAATACAGCAAAGAGGGAACACATACTTTGTCAATTTCTATGGCTTCTGACAGCACTTTTCTTGCCTTTGGAAGATTTTTCTGTACTTTGAAGAGGTGTCGAGCTAATTTGATGGCATAAAACGATGATTCACTAATTGATTTGGCATTCCTAACAGCATCTTCAAGCAGGTGTTCAGCTTCTTCCATGTTTCCATGTCTGCGTTCTAAGCTTACTCTTCGCAAGCGAATCATTGCTAGCCCTAGAATACACTCTTCAAACGTTTTCAAGATTCTTCTTGCTTCATCGATGTTGCCTAAAACACCAGTGAAGATGCTTTAAGATATGAGACATCCAACAGCCTCTCAAAACCAGAATCCCTCCCAGCAAAAACGAACGTTGCTCTTACCCTGCTGCTCCTCAAAGGCAGCCCACAGCATGTGAACCATTGGTTTCTTAGGAAGATGTATTGTGCAAGCCCTGCTGTAGACGTGCCTCACTCCTTCAATACTATGATTCTCCATGTATTTGGCATACTATAGTTGAAAACAGAGCAGAGATTGAAAAATTTAAAGCTTGTATTTGTCTTTAAAAACATGACAGAACGATAAAATTCTTTTGTTTAAACCCATTCAGCACCTTTATTGAACCACTAGACTAGTTTCTGTAAGGAAGGACGTAGAGAGGCAACGAAGTTGGCATATGCAGCAGTCAAATCTGGTTGCAAGCAGACCATCTCCTAATGCAACAGATATAGTTATATATGAACAACATTCCACAAGAGTACAAAAGGTTAGTCACTAGATCAATGTATGCAATCGGTAGCAGATAGGTGGTAAACCACTTCCCTTACCTTAATCCAGAAGTCCTCATAGAGGGCACATGAAATAACACATCTTTCAAAGAGGACCACAACTCGCTCATGAGTGCCATTTTCTATCTCAAATTCTAAGTACTCTTTCCAGTTTTTCAGCTGAATTTTCTCCAGAGGTTTCACATGAAAGTAAGGCCTCTTAATCTGCAAGAGTCACAGCATGGCAATTTATGATTAACAAGCATACCACCACGTGGCTTAAAAAGAAAAAAACAGCAAACCAAACAGCCACACACCATTCAAGTAATGCTATTTGAATAAAGAGGACTCCAGAATGATATGCCATTATCTATTCAAGTAAGCCTGCTGGGGTTACCCAAGTACTGATCAAGAGATTTTGCTGACGATTACATTCAAGGCTAGTAACTTGTTTTTTGAGAAAGCTTTTTGAGTGCAAGTGTTTACAGAAGCTGAGAAAGAACTCGGTGCAGTTAATCCCTTGCAAACCTGTGGTCACAACGTAACAATGACATTGTAAACATCGAGTATTGTCCGCAGACATACAACTAAAGTACTTACTGTTGTACTAGCGCATATCCTACAAACTGAATTCAAAATTTGGTTGAGAATCATGACAAGACAGAACACTGAACTGAACTTCATATTAAGTATTTACATTAAGCTCATTATTCCAAGAGCTAGCAAGATTGCATTGTTATTGATGACTATAAGAGGAGCTGGGTGGGACAGAGTTCAGCACAGAAAATTTAAACATTGCTTTGAAACGTAGCAAGGCGTCCTTCCAGAGATCTTTTGCTTTTTCTCTCCAAATCTTTTATTTTACCTGGTTCTCTCTCCTGTACTGCAATTCCATCTCAGATACAAATACATACAAACGGATAAAGAACGTAAAATAATGAAGCAGTAACGTTCAATTCTTCAAGACCAGCTGAAATTTAAAGCCAATCACCCCCTTCATGCTCCTCACTGAACTCCACTAGGGAACTCAATACTCTTTTTCCATTTTGACAAATTCACAGGTACATTGCTTCTGCTAAAATAACAGTAAAGCAGGTCTAACTGGGCTCCATCACTTACGTGACAGCTGTTGCCTGTGTATCTCATTTCTGTCCGTTATAAAGACATGTTTAACCTCGTATTTCAAACACCTCCTAGATCCTACGCATTGGTATCCGCAGAGCAGATACACTCTCTTGGTAGAAAAGGAATTGATTCTGGCCAGGAGCAAGAGAGGACACCCCGCTCCTTACACATTTTCTCCAGCATGTCCACAGCTTTAGCATTCTCCCAAGTTTCAGTAATTTGCAGCTTAAGGTTTCCTGAGCCAAGAACACCTATACTCACATAACCATCTTCCACATCAGTGTATTTGAGCCTCACCTACTCTAGGGACACCCGTTGCATGCTCCACTTCCTCCTACGACAGGTAACTGGTACAAAATCAGCACTTCAGGCTGCTGTGTAACACACACGGTAACGCACCCGAGTTAGACTATGTTCTAGTCTACGGCACTGGGACTGGTTAGGTACCACGTCTTCGCGTCCCTTTGCCTAATAAGGCATCTGGCCTAGTCCAACAAAGTGCAATAAGCAACGTAACAGTTCTGACATCACGTAACCCATTAAGCAGTCTCTGTATTAAACAGCTGGGACAGATTTTCAATGTACTTTTTAAAACAAAAGTAAATTTAAAACAGGAACCATGTTATGCAATACGCTATTTGCCCGGGAGGAAAAAATAAAAGAGATTGAGAATTAAAAAGTCACATTGTTTTTTCAAAAGCAACCAAACTTAACTCTACGCAGAAAAAGTTCTATATTTGCAGTGATCAAATGATTAGTTTAATTAATTACTTTTATACATCAAAGCTGCATGTTATGATGGCTACTTTTGGAAAACAAAAGTTAACTGATTTCAGGTTTAAGAGTGTAATGTTAAAATACAGAAACATACAGATTTCATTCTCCTTTTAGGACAGGCTTACCTTTTCAATCAGAATTAGCTTCATCCCCTTATTATGTTGCAATGCCCCGCATGCATAAGGCAGTACTAACTTTCATGCTTGTGTATCTAAAGACTGCCTAGTAACCAATAAACCATCTTGCCTCTCTCCAAATACTGCTTAAAGTTTTCTAAATCATCAGATGACAGAGCTGACCTCACAAGTTGCCTTTTCACAAGAAAAACAGCAGAGAAATGAAACTTGATCTTTGTTCAAAGCCCCACAACAGTTTAAACTGTAAGGCCTAACTGTTACTCAAAATTCCTAGCTCCCAGTCTTATGTTCAATACGCTTGCGCATGCTGCCTTACATAGAAAAAACAAACTTACCGCTTCTTCAAACGTCCACCTCTTACTGACTTCGTGTTCGTTGTGGTTAAACATTTCTTGATGAATCTCAATGATTCTGTGCCTCATGTTTTCTATCTCAGTGATTAGCTAAAACATAATTTTTAATAATGTAACACAGGTAGACACCGTATCATATCACCTTTGTAAATGCATTTTATGATGACAGTAATATGCATAAATTAAAAGTACCACAGATGCATTAAATGTTCCCCTGAACAGCCAGGGGAAGGGATGGGATACTGCCCTGGGGGTGCCCTGGCCCTGAGGGCAACCCAACTGAACTGGTTTTCTAGCTGAAGTTTTGCTCTTACACTAAAGATGACTAAAGATGAATTTGGATCAAAGTCAGACTTGGTTTCAGTATGTGTACGTTTCCACTGTCAGCAATACATTTAGACAGCTTCAAGTTTTCATATGCCTTTGAAGGCTACGAACCTGCACAGACCCTTGCTAATGAAGAGCTTTCTTAGACCATAGTTCCTAATCTGTTAATCTGGGTGTAATGGGTTTACGTGGCAAGGTTTTGGTAGCGGGGAGGGCCACAGGGGCGGCTTCTTCAGAAGTTGCTAGAAGGTTCCCCTGTGTCTGATATAACCAATGCCAGCTGGCTCCAAGACAGACCCGCCGCTGGCCAAGGCCAAGCCCAACAGCGACGGTGGTAGCACCTCTGTGATAACATATTTGAGAAGGAAAAAAGTGCTGGAGCTCAGAAACCACAGCCAGAGTGGAGTGAGAACATGTAAGAGAAACATCTCTGCAGCCCCCCAGGTCAGTGCAGGAGGAGGGGCAGGAGGTGCTCCAGGCGCCGGAGCAGAGATTCCCCTGCGGCCCCTGGGGAAGACCCCGGTGAGGCAGG
>JAVKLA010000040.1:21459838-21497330 GCA_034782735.1 Sagittarius serpentarius
GGAGGGACGGCGGGGGCCGCTTTACCGGCGGTGCCGGGGGAAAAGGGAAAAAAGGGAAGAAACAACGGGGAAAACAAAAAAGGGAAAAAAGGGAAAAACGCTCGTTTCCCCCCGAGCGGGTCGCCGTGCTTGGCTGTGAGCTGCCGGAATTGTACGTTCCCCTGCAGATGAGCATGCCCAGCCACCAAGCAAACGTTACTGCACCGTAACAGCAGCCACAGCAAGCTAATACTGCACAACTGTGTAAGCAGATTAAAAAAATACATATTTTTCACAAATACCACACAAAACCCTGTTGTACTGAGTAATCATCTCCAGGATTTTCTTCCACTTATCAGAGTAAAGCTTCGTGCTAAAACAAGTCAAAAGATGTGAAGAGTGTATTTATTAGCCATCTGACACCCACTTCTACAAACAGGGTGCTGTGCTGTATCTTCTAAAGAGGCGGGCAGGCGAGCAGGAGGGACTTCTCCGTGTCCGGGTCCGTGTCCGGGCGCTGGCCTGCGGCCGTGCTGGCGGCAGCGATGGGAGCCGGCCCCAGCGCAGCCCAGCGCTCTGCAGGCTCTCCCAACAGCGGCTTTTCTGCCTGAGAAACGCAGGCACTGCGCGCCAGCAACACGGTCCCGGTCCCGCCTGCCTCCCATGTAAACAGTTGTCCATCCGTCTGTTCGGGTCAGTCAGCTGATAAGAGTTTCACGCATACGCAGAGATCGTTATTTTAGGCTGCTATCTCCAAAAATTCTTCTAGACTCTTCTTGATGTGCGGTGGCTGAGATGCAGCGTGAGTTAACAGACTCTGACCCATCTGTGCAAAAAGTGCTTTCGATAATTTCACTGTGGCTGTCCGGATATTTCCTCCGGCTCCAGGCAAAAAGCCGCTGTTCGTCATGTTTCCCAGGAGGTGCCAGAGGACAACTAGAACTTTTTGCTCCACAGCATAAGGCTTCCGGGGGTATAGCTCCGTAACGAGGTCTGCAAGAAGGACAACAGGTCATCGAGCAGTGTTTGAAGACTTAATTTTTAAAATGCAATTCAGAAGTGATCCCCTGCTCTGAGAGACAGTTAATGTGAAATCATCTTCTCAAAGCAACGAATGAAGGAATGCATGCTAGACACAAGAGCTTGTCTGTTGTTGCAACAGCATCAGCGCTCCAACAAAAAATACCAGCTTTCCCTATAAACACCCCTTTCATCCTCTCTCAGGAGTTTACACAGTAGCACTGGTACTGCTGATAATTACAATTTTCCGTTAAATTAAAACAAGAAACAAAGTTTTTTTGATTTTTTTTTTTAAGTTAGGATTGTTCTAAGGACCTTTATTTCTCACAGTGCACTGTGTAACACGGTATTTTATAATTTCCCCTCTATCTCAGAAATACGCAGCAGGTATTTGAGTTTAAGGAACAAAGTAGCCTTATACTATAAATATATATAAGATGAAGCGTTTTCCCCACTTAGACAATTACATCATGAATTAAGTATTTAGTTTGCAAATGTTTGCCTTTTTATTAGAAGGGACTCTTCTGATACATAACACAAACTACTCCAAAAAATCCCAGCAAGAGATGAACTGTTTAAAGGTCGCTGACTAACACATTCAGAAAGCATAAATTTAGGAATATTTCAAGAACAGACTGTCCATTATGTTATTTAGTTCAGTTTCGTACTACACACAGAACTACTCTGAAAATAAGCCAAATTAACGGCTGTTTGGTTCAAGCATATTTCCCATAAAGACATCCCTTGTTCACTTAAAACATCAAAGGAAAATTCAGTACTTCTGCTAGTAATAATCCCCAATATTAGAATATGTATATAAATTCTAACTAAAATTTGTCTTCAATTTTTAAGCAAATTTATCTTTAAGCTTTTGACAGTTTAGGAAGAAGACCATTATGAAGTCTGCCACCTTTGTGGTGACTGCAGCTCAGCTTGCCAGCTTGTCTCCTTTACGGCTGAACGCCAGTATTTATTATTAAGAGCATTAAAATGAGAACAAGACCAACTGTGAAAAGCAAAAGGGCACAGAAGTAAAATTCAGGAGTTAGCAGGAGCCAGCCTTAGAGAACAGGATGTTTTGTGCTGGGAAACCGCAGAAAAAGCAGTCACTCCTTCCTTTCGTTTCTCTCTGGCGAGAGTATGAGGGAACGAGTACTATGAGAGGGAATATGGCTTGAAGCAAGTGCAGCAGGCAAACCTCCGCTCCCCGGTCAGCCCCGGGCCTCTGGCCCGGCACCGAAACAGATGCTTGCTGACCGGGCAGAGAGAGGCACGTGAGAACCCAATCTCATTACAGTACATCCCACTCAGTTACTGACAGAGTGAAACTCATTACAAACCAAAACTCATTCGCTCTGACTCCGTATTAAAATTATTATAAGCTTAAGGTATTTATACATCTTCCATCTGACTATATAATAATCATCTTTGTTTTGTCAGCAATAGCTTCAATTTGTATTAGAAGGGTGTGAAATTTGACCACTGCTGCATCATGAATGCCTACAATCTACTGTGTCAGAAGGGAAGATACATAGCCACCGCCATCCTGCAATGAATGTGCCTAATTAGGATGGTACACAAACAAACATGCAAAGTAAAACATCACTTTACCGGCAAGCTTTTCTGTCATGTCTTGTTTTGCTTTTCCATTCAGAAACTGGGCTTTTGTGCAGAATGGCTGGAGGAGCAAATAGTTGTCTAAATGCAAAGAACAAAACGTTAAAATTCTTAAACAGAAAATTAAACAGTCTGGAAATAAACACAATATGGAAAAATGTAAATAAGAACCTTACTTACAATATATTAACTTCAAAAACCACAGTGATGTATTTAGGGGCATAAAAGCATAAAAAGATACTCTTAGCAAGCTCTAACTCCTAGAACCTGGTAGAACATGGCATATTCATTTACTGAAAATACTAAGGTTCCGTTTCAAAGCTAAAATAGTTCAGGAAGGAAAATAGCTCCGGTGTACACAAATCAGCAAGAATCTAGTTCTTTGACCTGTTTAAGAGATTCAGCAGTGTGACAAGCTTCTGGATAATGAAACACAGAAGCATACAGAATGGCTGAGGTGGGAAGGGGCCTCTGGAGATCATCTGGTCCGACGCCCCTGCTCAAGCAGCACCGCTGCAGCCAGTTGCCCAGGACCACATCCAGACAGCTTCTGAGTATCTCCAAGGATGGCTGCCTTGGGCAACCTCTGCCAGCAACTCAGTCACCCTCACAGCAAAAAAAAAAACTGCTATGGAAAAATAACAAAACCACCTAAGCACTTATGACAAGTCCAGCTGGCTGTATGTTGTTATTGGACTGGCAAAATATTAAGATGACTTGTATGTTTTAAAAAGTGTGAAAATAAAACCAATGATTCATTACACAATGTAATGATTGGATGGAAACTACTGAAAAGAGTAACGCTTTAAATTTAGACTTACCTAGGTGTTGACATAGAGCCTGAATAACGTTTATGGCAGCTGCATAAATCCCTGGATTTTTGGAGTTCAGGTTGTTGTCTACCATGGCAGGAATTAACATGTTGATCACAGGTGATAAATTGTCTTTCAGCAATGGAATCATCTTGTGCATCGTCTCCAAAGCAACCTGATTTACTTTACTGTTTGAGTCATGTAAGCGAGACTTGAAAGCGTCGAAGATCTGAAAAAGTATCCAAACAGCATTCAACGGAATTAACAATTAATGTTTGAGGTGGACATTATGTTTCCTGCTTTATTGTTACACTTTAATTGTCCATCTTGGCAAAAGACGGCTCTGATATGCAAATACCTGATATATATATATTTTTAGCAAGTAGAGTGATATTTGATATTCTTATACTGTGTCTCAACTCATCTGAATTTGAATCATTTCTATACAATGTAATGGAAGTAAAGTAGCCATCTGTAACTTTCAGTATGACTAATGTTTTCTGCAAACAAGTATTTTTAGTAAGACATAGCATTTCATAGTTCCACAGCAAAGACACTGCACTGTTAGAAGACAACCTTGGTTTTCTTTTCATCATATCTATCCTTAGTTTACAACTGTTGGGACTTCATCACAGTATTCTTCTCCTAAAGAACCTCCTTTCCCATTAGAAAGGATACTTGCCTTAAGCTTTGTCATAATAAAGACGTTTCCTCACCTTCTCCTAGACAAAGCAGGCAGAACTTGGCAGCTGTGTTTCAGAGACAGTTTTTCAGATCTTGATTTATCCTTGCTGCTCTTTTTGTAACCCGTTCCAATATTTTTATATTTACTCAGCAGTGGCATGAAAAACTGCACGCAGTATTCCAGAAACAGTTCAATGAGTGCTATCTCTAAGTGAAAACTTTCAGCTTCTTCCTCCTGTTTACTTCCTTTGCTACCTTTGTAGCTTACATATCTTCCCCCTGAGCATACCTCACCTATTCCTCAATGTTTGCCTGTTAATCAGACATTCTTATTGAAAGAGAGAGCCAAGATCTTTATCAGAAAATTCTGTGACACAACTTTAAAGACCTTTGAAATAAAATGTCTTCATATAGTTACCTTCACAATGTTTGCAACAACAAAGCCTTGATTGTTCTCTGTATCTGATAACAGCTGCTTAATGCCATTTATTCGATCACGGAAGTCTTTTGCATTCAATAAACCTATAATGTCTTTAAGATATTCTTCATTTTCTAGTGAATTACGAGGAGCTGTTTTTCTTGTGACTTCACGGGCTTCTGTAGTCTCTCTATTGGAAAGGAAAAAGTTACTCAGTGAACACATAAGCAAGCTGAAACAGGAGTCTTTAATTTGAGACATTCTCTTTCCATGTAAGTGCAAATATCAGAAATAAACAGAAAATCTTCTGATGAAGGACTTCCATTTTAGACATGGTGATTTAAAAAAAGAAAATCACCTAATAGTAATTGCTGTTCCTGAAGTCTCAATATACATTCCACTCTAAATGCATATATACCTATCACACAAGAAAGAGATAAGCCTCAATTAGGCAGGCGCCCTGTGCTGTTTCAAGTTTCTGTATGAGAGCAGCTGGGTGTGTGACCAGTAAGAGTTGTGAACTTCCCTCACGTCAACGGGTCAAAAAAAAAAAAAAGTTACTGTAGTTTAATTCTTTATTCTCGAATTACTTTAAACAATGATCCCAGTCCAGGTGGCACCTAAGCAACATGCCATGCTGCGGTGGAAATTCAACAACTCTTCAGAGAGGATTTTGAGATAAATTTTCTGTAGCAACTGGTCTTACTAGACAGTCATGGAAAAAATTAGAAAACCTGTGGAATCACTTCTCTGTCCAGACAAGTATCCTGCATTTACAGACCAGGCCAGATAGTCGCCAGCTCATTCCTAACTTGTGAACAGAAATCTTCGACGGAGAATGGAATAAGCATCTTTCTTGCATTTTCAAATTCAAACCTATCAGCTCTGCGAGAACAAAAGTGGCATCAAAACCTCCTGTCCTGCCAGTGCATCACAGACCACTAAAAGTACCTGAATCAAAGAGAGTCTTTGGCATAATGCAGTAAGTAGCACCTCTTCTAAGGAAGCAGACATGTAGTTTTACATGCCAAAGCAAAATTTACCATCAAATGTGGAATGAGTTATTATTTTGAATAGTAGAGAGTGCATTAAAGAAATCCGTTCCTGAACAGATACACTTTCTTCAACCTGCAGGCACAGCCCCAATGAACTCTATATTCTTGGATGCAGATTTTTGGCTTGGTTTAAATTTTGGGCGGTTTCTTTTTCAGTTCAACAGAAGACCTATTAGAAGACAAAACAGAAAACTAAAAACGGACAGAGTATCATCTAAAACCTTCAGCATCTCCAGTTAGGATCTAACTAAATACTTAGTGTTCAGGTACGGGCACAAACAGATAATTTGTACTGCGGCTACCACTAGGCACATTTTTTCTATAGGCTCTGAATGGCGAAATCTTGAGCTGGTGGTGACATGGATCTACTGTGAATTCCAAGTGTTTTGAGTACTGTCTGTATTTTCATTGGCAGTCAATACACAAATTAACTTCAAAATGCACAAAGCCATTTTACTATTACCAATTATCCTATTTAAAAGGGACCCTATTTTATCTGGGATATGTCAAGTTTTTCCTTTTCCTTCAGGTATGTTTCATTTCCACAACCCTGTTGTGAATGTTGCCATACTCTCTTCTTGTGGTGAGGCTGTTATCCTAGAGGTCAAGTTACTAACAGGGTAAAACACTGAAGAACATTACCTGTCAGTGATGTTGAGAGCATCCCTGGAAGTAGACGATGATCTCGAATGTCCAACATTACTAGTATGGGAACGTCTTCCTTTTGCTGAGGGTGTATCTAATGGCATCTCCCCCAAACCCTGCACAAAGGTGCAACTGTTAGTTAACATGGCTGGTACAGTTCTGCACTGCTGGAGACCCTGCAAAAGCAAGTCTGACAGCCAGGCAAAGTATAGCAGCAAAGCACATTTCATCCAGCGTATCTGCAAGGAGTAAAGGCGTGCACAGGGCAGCTAACAAGCAGCATCTTACCACGCTGTAGTCACTTGATTACTTGTCTTGCTCTGAATGCACTCCAGCCGTTCCCTGCAGGTTCACTGTCTACACCTAACGGCCACTAGTCCATGTAAATAAGAGCTTTTCCACATACCTTTTCACACAGATTGCTAACAGATTCCTTAATGTAAGGCAAATCCTTGGTCGGCACATACTTTTCAAGCATTTTATCAAAATCAGGGTGAGCCATCATACTGACGAGCATCTTTCGACCATAATACCTGCAGGACAACAGACCACGACAGGTACATCCGTAAACACGGATTTGCTTTGTATCTCTATTGGTAATCACAGGTGTGTAATTTCAAAATATAAAAGTGCGTGAAGATTGCTATCTGTATGTGTAACCAGACACTCTTTCCATCCTCCCACAAAGAAACTATGCTGAAGAATCACTATTCAATCAACAACTGAGCAAATTAATGAGAACAGTCTTTCACTTCAGCCGTCTCTAAATAGAATGGTCCAGCCTTGTCAGTCAGACAGCATGGATCCCAGTGCCAGCATTCCCTCCATGGCCTGTATCTCGCCTGTGCCCAGCAGAGTAGATCCTCTGAGCCCCTCTTCTTCCTGCAGCTGGGGTGGGCACAGCTGCAGCAGGCATTCAGGTAATTCCTGTCACATATGCTACCTTAACAGCCTTGGCAGTGCTGGGTTAACAGTTGGACTCAATGATCTTAAGGGTCTTTTCCAACCTAAATGATTCTATGATTCTATCCTCCGTCACTGCAGAGGACCACACGCTGACGTATGCAGAGGTTTCAGCCACCTGGAATGTGCTTATCTTAACTATTAACTTTACTAACCTTGTTTGTTGTGAACTATCCTGTGCAAACCTGGCTATTGCAGGGAAAATCCGATCAGCGACAACTTTGGTTCCAGACAGAATCCGCTCCGGTCCCATAAGTTCTACAATGTCCGACAGGTGCTGGGCTGTGCATCTTCTCACCGCTGAATGCAGGTGGCTAAAGAAAACACAGCTGCTTAGTAAAAACTCATCACAGGAGCTAAACAGCAGTATTTATGTGCTCTACTAAATATGGTATACAAGTTTTCTTTTTTCATCTTTAGCATAATCTACAACTAGTATACTGCTGATAAGCAGATACTTATTCTGGCTGTGTAGAGAAGACCTTGTGGAGCAAAGACAAATAACTTTATTTAAAAGGATAATCCATCTGATTACATTTCATTTCATTCACTTAAAATCCCAAACTACAGAACACAAATGAAAAAAGAAAAATTATATTCTTTTTGTTTAAAGTCAGTTTCAACCTCTAACTGCACAACTTGGATTAATAAAACTAGTAATTTTCTTCTTTTTAGAATTTAATTTCTAGTTTTCCTTAAAATAACTGTAAAATATTTTAGAAAGCACACTACTACATGTTTTTTCCATCAACTTTATGAAAAACAAGTCCCTATGCTCAGAAACATATCCTGAGTATTTTATATCAATTTAAAATTAAATAAAGCAGTATTCTATTGACTTCTAAAAATCTGACAGAAGTCTATTTTCTACAAAATTGGGCCATTAAACACCTATGCTGATGAAAATGAGAGAAAAGCTGGAATCAATTTTCAAACTCGTGCAGCAAACTAACCTTTTATATAAATTCTGCTGTACCTGCTGATCCCACATGTTTTCAGAGTCCACAATTCTGCAAATTCAAACTTTCCCCATTTTATTTTTATCTTTGGATTAAAAACCCTACTCTGAGGGCAGTTTCACTGCACAGTAAAGGAGACACTTGTATAGCTCATCGTTCACAGGGAAAAAACAGGTTTAAAGGAGAGAGCTAAGGAAAAGAATTGACTTGGTAAACCACATCAGCAGCTCTCCAGCTTTGCAGCTTGACACGAACATCCAGCGTTCTTCCTGAATGCCTACGTTCTCCTTCCGCCAAGATTTTAGTTGTCTCGGGCTCTACAGATTACCATGGCCTCACTGGAAGTAAAGCTACCACTACATTATGCCGCACAAAGCAGCTTCAGTTTGCACAAAGGCAACTAACCGGGTCTATTCAAACTGCGAAACGTGGCAGCTCAGAATACAGTCCGGGCTGCAAAATCAGTCTGGCAGCGGGGCAGGTCCCATGCTGAACTCCCGGCTAAGGTACCCATCCTCTCCGCTGCTGCTGCTGCTCAGCTAAGACTCGCCTTGGCTCGTGCTCAGTACCTGCAGGTATGTCTGTACAGCAGCCACACGTCTCAGGAGCTTGGGAGAAGGGAAGCAGTAACAGACTAACTCCTGCTGCATGCACCGATGGGAAAACAAGTACTGTGAGGCTTAAAGACCTCACTATGTGGAAGTAAATAAGCTCCCGCTCCCCATGAATGCCCGCTGCTCATGCAAAAGAGTTGGAAAACTTTTCGTATGCGCATAAGACCTTAGAATTAAACATAATTCATACAGATAAGAAACATGATTTTGAAATTTCTGAAATACAATCACTTTCAGATCTAGCCCTGGAATCACGCTCTTGGATCAAGCATCTGCACATAGAGGTGAGTTTACAGCAACAGTCCAGTACCCATAGGGCAGCATCTCACAAAAGCAAACAAAAATGTTTGTAGTTATTCTTGTTGGTAAAGTCAAAACCAGCTTCGTAGCTGATGAAGAATCAGCGTATATATCTACCCAGGGTTGCAAGCATTAATACTTATGATCACAGTAGGCTTGAAATGTGTTCAGCAGAAAACAGGTAAAGTTTAAAAGGTCTTATGAATTGTAGGCAAAACCGTTACTGTTAACTTGAATACGTAAATGGTGGTGAATACAAGCAACTCAATGTATAAGCCAAATTTAGAAAAGATATCCTTTGTGTAATTACACAGTTGTCTCAAACAGAACCCTTCCCCTTTGTACTGAAGACACATGTCATTTTTCTCCCAAATTTCCACTTTGAAAGATAATTCTTGTATTCATTGTTGCAGCCTCTAAAGATGATAGCTCCTTATGTGCTGCATGGGCCTTATAGCTAATACAGCCAGAGCTTCCTGGAGCCAATACTGGAAAAGCTGTAACACCCAGTGCTATTTAGGCCATCCACCGATGTGTTAGGCATTAAAAACACACTGTACTCCAAGACTTAGACACCGCTTTGACTGAAGTCTTCTTAGCTGTGAGGAAATGAATCCCTGCTCTGAATGCTATATTCAGACTCACAGCTCAGATATCTGAAAATGTATCCAAGTTCACCAACTGGAGGGCTCAAATCTTTATAGGTCTAGAACACTCAGAAAGACAGGTCAGTGTGTTTGAATCTGCCACTGAAAATGAGGAGATCAGATGTAGCCAATTATGATCATGAGTACTGCTTGGCCAAGGATTTCTGAAGAAAAGACAGGAGTACATAAACAGACCACTTTACATGGCTTCCGAATTAAAGCAATGTGCAGTTACTGTCTGCTGCTCTTAAATTCATAAAAACAACTATGTGTGGGCACGATTCATAAACAATTTAAATCCCAAAGCTGATATCTGCCTTTCAGTTTAAAGTTCAGGTAATTGCAGTATGGTTCTCATTGGCTTTCAGGAGACAGTCAGTATATTCCACAACAAGCAGCTCCCCAGGAAACAAAACAGGAAACAAAACAGGAAACAAAACATTTTGAATCAAGACTAACTCTTAAGATTTGTAGCTGTGCAGAAAGTCTAAGGATTGATTTATAATGTAGCATCTGAAATATTTAATAGAAGGGATAGGCTACGAGAAATGTAGCCTGTTAAATGTCATCTAAGTGATGACAGATAGATAAGAGATTAAGCACAGGTAGGTACATATCTAACATACTGGAATGCCTAATGGCTTGATTAAGTATTGCTGTTAGAGTGAATGAGGATATAAAAGAATTAACAGGGAAAGTGAAAGAAAGGAATGTAACTTCTACTACAGACTGAGGTCAGAATCAAACCATGCAACCAGAACTGGAGGCTTGTCCTGTTGGAGCCACTCAAGAAAATAATGGCGACCACCACTGCAGAGGAAATTAAAACGCAGACAAAAAGACTATTAACCAGCTAAGTCTAGAGAAGAACAGGAAATCAAGCAAGATAGTTGCAGCTAGACAACTGTAAGTTATAAATCATCTTTCTAAATAAAAAGTAGTGCTGAAAACTGAAAGAGACAGGCATTTGATTGCAGAGCAAATGAAAAATGAGAATGCTATGTGAGCTTTACTAGGCAACGCAAAATAGCAGTTTCCTAAGAATACCATACTAACAGCGAATAAAATTACCGGTGTTGCAAAATGACCAGAAAATATACCACGCTCCAAAATCAACAGCCAACCTTTTACATAATGTACAGAAAGAAACAGGGGGGCTACATTTTACTTTTATGCCAACAAACATTGCCCTGGGTAGAAGTCTGACTTACTGTATTTTCAAATTTCTGCCTATTGTATTTTGATTTTTTTTTAAAAAAAAGACTATATTAGATAAATTTAATCTATTCGCAAGTTATTTCTTTATAAAGTCTTTATAAGAATTACCTTTGCCCTCCATTTATAAGAGAACAAAGTGCACGTGCTGGAGTCACATTATTAACCATAGCCTTCAGTGCTTTGTCTACCTCTTCCCTTATAAATGTGTTGGATTCACCAGCTTTGTGCAAAAGGACTTTTACTGTATTATCTAGTTCTTGATCCATGCTCTTTTTCAGGTAGGTGAACAAATCCCCTAAACAGACCACAGCAGCTCGAGAAACACCTGAGCGTAAATTCTTGACCTGCACACAGGAAAAACCCAAACAAACAATGAATAATGTTTATAAAATACACTTTGAAATAAGTAAAGCTTAATGTTTCCCTTTGTAATTTTTAAGTAACATTAAAAGCAACTAAGAAATACATTTCTAACGATTCACAATGTGTGAGAATTAAAATACATACACATGGAAAATGTTATAAAGTTACAATCTAAATTTTTTCAGTCTCTTAGCAAATCAGATCGTGTGTTGGTATCTGAAGTATGAGCTGCTTTTGCTGAACAACAAACTCAGCCTTTTGAGACTGTCCAACAGAGGCAAACTAACCACAGATGAACATACCATTTCACTTCAGCGTATCTCAGAGCTACAAAATACATACACACGTATATAGTTAGTGAAATATTCTGACAGTAAAATTTAACCTCTTGAGCCACAGCCAAACTTGTTTCATGTAGCTTTGCAGTCAGAAAAGTCGCATGATAGGCAGACAAACATCTAACAAAGTTCAGACCTTCAATTTTCTTCTCCCTATGTAAAAAAAATATTTAAATTCAAAGCATTTGCAATTTTTCATAAAAATATTAAACCACAGGATTCTAAGAAACCAAATAGCAAACAAATTAGATTGTAAAATAAAGCAATGACATATAACATAGGAAATTCTTTCAAAGTAAGTCTTTCTTCTCATGTGGTAGTAGGACTATTTTAGCACCAGTCTCTCAATTCTTTCCTACAGTGCTGTCCACAGCTTGCACTAGTGGTGATTAAAGGATTACTTTCCTTCCCCAAGTTGAAAAGGCAGCAGCATTGTAACCCCATTCAGAGCACAGCGAAGCCTTATATTCCACAGAAGACAAGAAGGTATTGGTGGGGGCCCTCTCCACAACAGTGCTTAAACTTGGACATCTCTACAGGTCTCTGAAAGCTTAGCTGTTAAGCCTCAACTTACAACAGCAACAGTTTAATCTACACTTGGACTGAAAAAAACTTCTTTTTTCTCATATATCGCTTGCAATCCTTCTCAGTATTTGTGATATTATGTCCATTTTGCTGGTTTTTTTTTTTCAAGTAAGTTATCAAAATAAAAGCCTTCTACGTTAGATTCAGGTTGCAGATACATGTTTACACCTACCAGTCGTCATCAGCTAAAAGCGTCAAGGCTTCTGTCAGTGCTGTTTCTGGCTTTGAAAAGGGCTGCAGTTCTGATGGGTCCATTATTTCTGGGCTATGAGTGACTGATGGGGTCTGGTCTTTATAGCGTCCTCGTGCCCCAAGAGAAATTTCATCTGCAAAGTCATAAAGCATAAGAAATAATTAGCATAATCTGAAGAAACTAATTCATTCAAAGGAAGGAAATATAAGAAGTCTGAGGTATAGATTGCTGCTACTAAGGAACCAGGTTTTCAGAAAGACAGCTTTCCCAGTTACATCCTCAATCATTCAGCATTCCATTCATGTGAATGATTATTTTTTGCTAACAACCACCACTTTAAAAAGTCGCAAAGACAAATGTAGTGGGTTGTTTAATGTAAAAACAGATGTACAATGTGCTAAAACAGAGTGTGGTAAGACACAACATAGTGAAACTTAAAGAGCCGCATGAGAAATTCTGACGGCCTTGACCATCATCAGTATGAGCTGCTATTCTGAAAAGATTTCTACTGCGTATTTTAAAGGCATCTCAGTGACAAAATGTACCCGGAAATGTTTTTCTTGGAGACAGAAGGGAGCCAATTTGCCATTAATATATTACATCATTTAAGTTGCTGAGCAAATAAAAAACCCTCTCATGTTTCAAACATCTTCCTAAGAAATTACAGATGAAAGATGTTTCAAGGGAGCAATGATGAATTCAAATTCCCTTCACCACCACCCCCAAAGTACTTATCTTCCAGAGCACCTCAGGACTCTCCATTGTACAAATAAATCATATTAAACCTGATTGTATTTTGGAACTGTCCCACTCCGCATATCCAAGTATTTTAAGAGTCTTTAGTTCACTGTAACAGCTTACCAGAATCCAGCAAGGCTGAACATTTTGTCTTCTTCAAACTGGATGTTCTTTTTAATGAAGGATTCAAGGCCACGTTTTCTAATGACAAAGATACATTTCTTGACGACGTTAATATATCCCCACAGAGATTTAACTCTACAAAATAGAAGGAAATGTCCAAACTACAACAACAACAAATCAGAAAAAAGGAAAAAACCTAGTATTTCGAGTCCTAATTTGTCTTTTGAAATTTTCCTTAACTACAGTCTTTCAAATATTTCCCATAAGCGCTTTACTCTCCACCATTTGCATTGTAAGACTGACAACAACTGACTAAAGACTAAACTGCAGTGTAAAATTAATTCTAGTAATACCTCATGTCACACTAAACACTCACAGGTTTTGGTAATTATGATGGAATTTTGATTTCTATTTCAGCAGCATTTAACAGTATACTATTCACTTAAGACAAACACTAAACCTCACTTTCTGTTGTCATTTTGTCTGGTTCATTCAGTTTAAGTCTTTCCCAAGGATTTTCCTCCTTTCCTTCAAGGTCTTTGACTTCCTGATGTTCTTTATGATGGTGTTCTTTTTCTTCTTTTTTCTTCCACCTCATCTTATCCTGGGCAGATTTTGAAATGGCAACTTCTATCTGCAAAAAATTAATGCACCCATTATGATATGCAATATAATACAATGTACAAGTTACCCAATAACTTATTACCCAGTTCTTGGTACTGTCTGCGGTAAGCATGGAAAATTACTATTTTCACCATTATTCTACAGAGCAAAAGGAAATTATTGACATAAATATTAAATCCAATCCTGAAAAGAGCTGAATGTGTGCTTCCTGCATGA
The DNA here is from genome assembly GCA_034782735.1 of Sagittarius serpentarius. Lineage (NCBI taxonomy): Eukaryota > Metazoa > Chordata > Aves > Accipitriformes > Sagittariidae > Sagittarius > Sagittarius serpentarius. Next base: position 21,473,950 of record JAVKLA010000040.1, read on the forward strand.
TAAGTAGTCGCACTGGCAAAAAGAAGCAACATTCCAGACTTAAACATTTGAGGGAAACAATCACTTACTCCAAAATATCTGAACAGTTACAGAACTAAGGTCTACAAGAAAAGGTCTTCCATTCCTTGGCAGCGTTGTGTAGTTTCCTAGAATTTTAACCAACAAATACACAAGCTGGGCTAACTCACATTTAACCACACAGGTGTTTTTTTTAAACAGTAGTCTTTAACAGTATGATCTAACCCTACTCCCTTACATGTTCAAGATGCTTACAGTTCCTCATGAAAACTTAGTAACATTTAATACATTCCTCCATTTGCTCCTCTGATTTTGATCCCTCCAAGTATTCATCTCTTCAGTTGAAATCAGAAGATTATGACACTGTTTATCATTAACTTAAAGGTTTAGTCATCTTAAAATGTTATTCTAAATGCTTTCAGAAAGATTTGTGATTTTCATTTCAAATTTTTACAAATTTGTATCACACTTCATTCGGATAAATCTTGCTCCATGTTGTAACAGAGGTAAATAGTATCTAACAAAGCAGCACCATTCCTTGTGAAACCATATTATGGGACAGATATTCAGACAGCAGTTTTTACAAAACTTAAGAATGGAGCTGGATTAATACATCCATCAAAAAACCAAGACGTGATCAAACCCAGCCAATTCCTCTTTCCACATTCCTATGTGCCATGGGAGTCGGAGGAGAGGACATTTTCCAGCTCCACTCCCTCCTGCGGCCCTTCTCCCGCAGACTTCCAAGTTAGGCGGGAAGCTTCTGACACAGCAATTTGCCATTATAAAATATCCAGGTGGAACCACAAACAAAAAGCAGGGAGAAGCAGCTTGATGGGTATAGGCTATTTTAACCAAACTCTTGTTTACCGTAACATAGAGACTGCAAAACTGTATCGAGCTGTATTCATACATACAAAAACAGGAAGCGAGACAATAAAAAAGTTCTGAAATTCTTACCTCTTCTTCGTTTTCAACACGGAAATGAGAAACACTGTTCTGCTGGATGCTTCTCCCACAGATCCCTGATGATGGCTCAGTCTCCTCTTTGACAGCTTGGTCATCTCCATTCGCTACACGTGTTAGGGACTGGCTGTATGTTCGTGCAGAAGGAGGACTTCCAAAAACTCCTGAAAGGCATATCGTGTTGTGCCCTCACCAAAATAACCATTTTATTCAGCAGAGCTTAGTGAAAACTAAAGAAAACCAAAAGTAATTCAAGAAGATAAAAACATTGCTGTTATACTATCAGTGCCACTTTCCACCCAAAAGTACCCTTACTTTATTCTGCCAAGTCGGACAGATGCACGCACACGTGTGCTCACTGGGCTAGAACCAGGACCTAACCTTCAAAATTCGCTGCCATTCTTTGTTGCTGCAATGGAATAGCATATCCAGTAACTGCAAAACTTTCAAGCGTTATTCTTTTTATTCCCATCTAAACTGGAGATTGTTCACAATCTAAATTGTTGTATGGAATCTATTTTTTCTTTTCCCACTCTATAAAGGTACATTTTCCCTCATTTTAATAACTTGACGAGATACAGGACATAATTTGGTTTTGTAATACCTTTACCAACAATTACAACTGCATCTTCAGACAGGACACTTGGTGAAATGAAATCTAGATTGTTCATCTGTGGAAAACTAGACGTTGACTCTGCAAGACCTTGAAAAAAAATAAATCACACAATGTAGATCATGTAGTTTACGCTTTGATACATGTTTTATTCTTCTAAAATGTCATCATACACTGACATCTGAATTTATCACTTTTATGAATCAGTAGATTTTCAAGTTACTGAAGCTAACAGGATTTATTAAATACTGATATCCTCAAAATCTTGGAAAGCATACAGCAAACAAAATCTCTGCAAAAAGATCATAAAGAAAACCAGTGTTTGTAAGAGGATTTTTAAATCAACTGATTCCACTGAAAAAAAACCAGAAGTTTCTAACTCACTTAGCAGAAGTATAGCACTGTTTCTTACATAATTCAGCACAACTGAATCAAAACAGAATTTGCTAAAATATTTTTTCCCCAAGCAGCACTCAATCCTGTTTCCCAAACAAATTAGCAGTCCCTCAAATTCTTCACCAAAGTGGATGACATACATTATGGACTTCGATATAGGCCACACTAGTTGCAAAGAAAAATTATGGTTTCTGACCAAAGAAGGGCACCAATTGCTTTTGCTATTTAACCTGAATAATCCGGAATTTCTAAACAGAAAAGATGATTTAGCAAAGCCCAATTACTTACTAGAAAGTGCATAAATGAAGTTAGTGGACTACTCAGCCATCTCAGTTGGGAAACACTCTGGTAAACTGAGAGCCCTCTGACCACATCTACGGCTGCTGTAAAATGCCCTCAACCAAGGAAGCTGCAGCGCCTCAACAATTTGGGACTCCTGACAGCTCTGTTAACGCTTCCTGCCCTCATCTCAATCTTTAGTTTGCCAAAAATCTCAGGTAAGAGTATGACAGATGCCTCTTTACTTTACAAATTACCTGATTACATAGTTTTAATTTTGGAGCTCTCCTTTTTTATGCCATATGAGAAGAAAGATCAAGTGAAAGGATTTGTCTTGAAAGTGTTACTTTGTCCTCCCACAAACCCAATCATTGGCTTCTGAACATTCCAAGTTTTAACATTCGAGAACTGTCAAAATTGGTGTTTTGCGATTTTCTCGAATATAATCTTGAGGCTTCATGAGCAATTCTCTCTTAGACCATAACCGAATGGGCATCAAATACTGGATCCTCTTTGGAACCTACCCCCAGATCAGGACCTTCTGTCCTAACCTCAGCTTCTAGCTCAAAAAACTTACAAACTTCCATTTCACAGGCATCACATGATAAGTAGGATAACCAAAAAAAAAAAAAAAAAAAGAAGGATTTACAAATCTGATTATAAACTTTACTTCCATTGCTCAGCTTTAATGTTTCACACAAAATAGCACCCCACCATTTCTATAAAATTTTGAGAACAGACAAAACTGTCCATGTTTAACGTTGAAGCAAGAGACAGAGAAAACAAAATATCTTATTGGGACAAAGGTCTTCTTCATTATCCAGTGTCTATTTAATTTTCTATTTGTCACGAAAACATGAATACTTGATATCTATTTTAGCTGCTCTGAGGGGGATTTGAAAAAGAGACAGTGAAACCATATGCTCCTTAAACTGACCTCCACATTTTATTTTTGATGTTCAAAATAAAAAAAAAAAAAGCTGCTGCTCTGTTCTAACAAGCTAATCGTTGGAAAATACATCTGTATTGTACACACGATTCTGATGTAGGGAACAGTAGCTCCTAGGATGCACTGAAATGACACAGTTAAAACTGAAATGTAAAGTATAATGGTTTGAGTTCCTTAATTTTACCAATGAACAACAGAGTAATTTAAAACCAAACTTTTAAAGCTGTTCATTTATTCAGACTGAGATATATAACAATTTGGTCCTTTTACATGCCATGTACTATTGCTTGACTTTTAATTGAATTTAATTGGCAGTCTAATTTTAGTTAATGTCAGAGAAAAACCCAACTTGTTAGCATAAGTATAAAGACTAGAAAAGAGGAACCCACGCTAAACACCTTGAAACCTATTTTCTATAAAACCTGTTTTACAAAAGGCCATACATACAGCTCCAGTTTTTGCCATAAATGAGAGCTCAGATGAACAGCAAACTCACAAACCTTTTGAATGCTTAAAATTTCTTTGGTGTTCCATATTTTGACTTTTAAAAATAGTACGTGACACTTCTTGCTTCTTGTCCTCATAATCTCCACATCCATTGCCACAGTTCAAACGTTGGCCAACTATGCTAACGTTAGAAGTCCCCTTATCATCAAATGCTAGCCATGCAAAAGGGAAAAAATCAAATATTAAAAAAAAAATTAGGAATAGTTTTTCCTGTGTACTACAGCATTCTCAAATAGTTACATTTTCAGAGACCCTCAGACTGATTTTATGCATACAGTATGAGCATTTCTGCCTACAGAAATCTGAGCATTTCAACAAAGGAATTCAGGCTCTGTTAATTTTTCACATGCAAAGGCTTTCATCTACAGATAAACCCAGGTTGGATATCTAACTCAAAGCTTGAAAAATTACTTTTTAGTTTAAAGTCTTTCAAGTATGAACAACTGAATACTAAGTAATTCAGCATTAAAAGCCAAAGTAAGTCATATGTCAACAAAGAGAAAATAGTAAAATATTAGTTAAAACACAAGAAATCTTTCCATTCGTGTACCCTAGGAGTCATGAAACACATTTTTACATTACAATTAGAGACAACAGAAATGAAGCATTTTTATGCCTGCAAAATGTTGTCAACGCATTTTAGTTTTGGTTAAAAAAAACCCAAAACCAACACTAATGACTTCAGGATTCCTTTAAAGGATCATTTCTGCTTTTCCAAATACCCCTAAAATTAAAATAACTAAAAAGACAGAAGTCTTTTCATATGCATGCTTTTACTACATATTCCGCAAATTCCACGGCACTAACCCCGCATTTAATTGCAAGCACCGATAGGCATGACCGAGGTGATGTAACTCTGGTAATGCCAGCAACTAGAGTGACCCGGGCATCTTCCTGAGGGTGCTACGAGAGGTACCAGGCAGCAGTTCTGCTTCCCACTGCCGCAGACGTGACGGTACTGATGCATTTCCTACCACCCGCCTATGCCCGTCTGTCTTGAAGTTCTGCACTGGTGGCCATCACTGTCAACTCAACCATGTCCACATGAGATCAAGAGCCGCACTGAATTCCTTAAAAAAGTTTCTTGTCTTCTCTTCTTCAGCTGAGAACTTGGATCAGAGCAGGCTGTTTTGTTCTGCCAGGGGATGAGAACTGAACGGAGTGTTTCGCTGTGGGATCCTTGAGATGGTGAGGCTTTCCCAGCAAGGAACACGATGGACAGTGCCCTGATGCGGGCTGGTGTGAGACGCTCTGGAAAATTACTGTACAGCCACATCCCCTGAAGGTCCAAGAACTCCTTGACCATGAATTTCTGCACTGTCCCAGTGAAGTCTAGCAGTTAGAGTGTTGCATTTATCAACACTAAGACCTCACACGTCAGGACTGATCCATTAACTGCTGTATTTGGTACAACAGCACCCTCTGGCCTCTGAAACTGTCAGGACCCTGAGGAAAGATGAGCTACAGGCCTGACAGCAGGCAGACAGGTTTTCAAGGTGTCAGCTATTAAAAGCTGCACAAACTTACATGTTACAGAAAGAATTTGGGAAGTAAGAAACGTCTGAGAGCTGCCACTCTATTATAACAAAGCTAAGAGAAGCTGATAGAATTCATCTTAGAGAAAGAGCTGAAGCAATCTGAGTTCAATTAGCAAGTTAATGATAGGTTAAGGGACAAATAAATTTCCAGAACAGAAAAGAGCAAAAGTGTTAAAACTCTTTAAAAAAAAGAAAAAAGCTTAAAAAGGAGCCAGAGAACAACTGACCCATATGCTGGGCAATACAGTTCCCAGGACTGTACCAGGGCAACTAATGTATTTGGAAGCACCCACCAGAAATCAGTATGATCAGAGAAATCTGGTCTCCTTTTATGATACAGCAACAGACCTTGTGGGCAGGAAAGAAGTGAGAGATGCCACGTATCATCCCAGGCATATGTACGCTGAGTAGTTACCAAAAGCTTCACTCTCCAAATGGAGGGATGTATCAAGCAGCGTTCTGCTGCAGTCTGTTCAGGACCCGGTACTATCCAGTATTTTGCCCAAACAGCTGGATAATGAGGCAGCATGCTGCATTCAAATAAAGGTCCACAAATGGGAAGCATATATGCATGCTTGAGGACAGGATGTGAATTCAAGGAGCTCATGATAAGGTAGAAGAATGATCTAAGGAGAACAAGACCCAGGTAGGACAGGACAACAATGCAACCATAACTATCCTTTCAACTCAAAGTGCAGAAGGGGCATTGTATGGGTACTGCATTTCAAGAAAGAGGTAGATCTGTTGAAAATAGCCTAGATGACCGCAGTTAAAAAGTCCATGTTTGACCTGTGAAGGAAAGCTAGGAAAAATAGGAGTTAAAGGACAGAAAACAAGAGAGGGAAAGAAAAATACAAAAAAAGGTAGCTGCTTGGAAGAAGAAAATATTCCATCCTTCAAAATAAAACAAAAATGTAATCAGATAAGTTACAGCACGGGGGATTTACGTTCAGTGTTAGAAAAAAACTTTCACCTGATGAGACCAGTTAAATACCAAACTGATTTTCACAAGTTCTCCGAGTTCCAGTGTAAAAATTCAGAGCTTTTTGAGATTTGACTTGTGTGATGGGCCAAGACCAGTCAGTAGTGGAAGCAATGGGCTTTTATTTACCAGTTAGCTGCACATGTATTACATCGATCTTATCAGTAGTATGCTGTCAGCTCTTCACAGGAGGTCCAGTGCTGTGCATTCTGGTTGATTAACTGGCTCAATAAGCAAAATAAATGTGCTGCTCATTATTTTACACTGAAGGTCAACTTCTCACAGAAGGTCTTTTCATATAATGAATGCAAAATCAGTAACGACAACATGTATTGCTATGTACATGCAGTATTTGCTTTCTGACTTCTGCTGTTACTTGAAAAACCTATTTGCGAATTTATCCTCAGAAAAGTGGCCTTAGCTGAAACGAGGAGCAAGAGCTTCAATTTCTGAAAAAAGATCATGAGTCTCAGTAACAATTACTGGTCTTCGAATGCGATGGCTTTGCAAATTCAGGCCTGTAAGATGCCCTCCAACCTTAACTGAACTAACTCTTGCGAACTTTTTGGAAAAAATACACAGCTGCTGAGGCTGCAATAGGGTGCAACAGAGCAGTCTTTGGGAAGAGAGGTCGGAAAAGAACTTTGCGGACACAGCTCCCTCAGTTCCTCTCCTGCATCCAGTTGAAGCAAAATTGATTAAACATAAATAATCATAAACAATCAGTTTCTGCCCATTACAGAAATCCACAGTTACCTGTACTTCATTGTAAGTGTAAAATAGAACAGCATCACTTGACTTCAATTTCCTACCAGGAAATTAATTGCTTGCAACATTTTGACCCTTCCTGCTCTTATCCAGCTGGTGTCCACTGAATTTTCACACAATACTGCACTGAATTTTGAAGCGCACATACTCACAAGTGGCATTTGCATCAACACATTTTATCCTGACGTAGAAAGGCAGAAACCCTGGAGTTCCTTCTCACCTGCAGTACCACAGTATAATCTCAGTTTGACCAAGTAGCGTCTAGCAATTACCTTTTTTTAAGTGCTGAAGGGACATGAGCTCATTGAACAAGTAAGAACAGACACATCAAGTAACCATCGTGTTACATCAATGAAGCAAGGTACATATTGAAAAGCACAGCGAAATACCTGTGCTGGAGTTATGGTCTGCCACATATGGGTCTCTGTTTCTTGCTGAAGATACTCTTGCAGGCTGTGATTTGCTGCCAAGTAGTGGAAAGGTGTCTGCCCTGTTAAAATATAAACCAAATTTTTATAGGTACAATTCTACACACTAGTCAGAGCCCAGCTAAATAACACTTTGTAGCAAAGACAACAACAGATTTCAGTTTCCCCTCCCCAATGTACTTGGTGGACAAATATTTCCAGTGTACTTCCACAAACGTTCACACCGAGTAGAAATAGAAAATTAATTCAGTAGAAATTATTGGACGAGCAGGTCCATTATGAAGAACACCATAAAGACATCCCTCAAGACTAAACCTTACACTAGGACTAAATCTAGCATACATTCGAAAAGCTAAGGAATTGTTTGGCCTAGGGACTGACAATGCTGGTTCCAAGCTGGCAGAGAATGGCAAATGAGAGTGACCAAACCCACTACCCTTTCACTTCCAGAAAAGAGCTGTTTTCAGTTCAGTGTCTAGCACACAGACATTCACCAGGAAAATGCTGTCATCGACAAGACAATCTTCTTTTTTAAAATGACGCATTTGAATATTAAAGATGATTGAACCCAGAGCCCTGTGCTGTTAAATACTGTGCCTAGCTACAGAATAGTTACAGGGAAACAGCAGCTATTCCACTTTCTGCTAGGACTGAAATACACAACTAGAAGACTTGCTTTTAAGATCCTGAGGAAAGTTCATGCTTCAGAAACTTCACTAATACCAGTGTCAAGCTCCCATTCCTCATGGTGGTTTATCAGTAGATAAACCAATCCTTCTAAAAATAAATAAACAGAAAAAGCCTACATTCTTGTCACCCAACTACACAGATTTTGTGAACAGACGATGCCAATTTCCAATGCTCACAAACCAGCATCTGAACTAAACTCCCTGGTATTTTTATGAACATTCCAAGGCTGTCAATGTCTTCTAGGATGTATTTTGTCACCTCCACAAAATCAGTCTTACAGCCAGATGTCCCCTCTCTTCCTTGCTAGTTCAGAATTGCTGTATCTGTGGATCCTGTAAAACATTAAGCTTGTGTGTCACTGAATAATGGAAATGGCATGTTGTATAGAATGTGTCCGTAGTCAAAACCTTGTCTGGAAGAACATTATACACAGAAGTTTGTAGTCTTAACTTTTTAGGTATTCTAGTATTCGAATGTGTTATTTTAAAGATTATTTTTAAAAGTGTGATTCAGCAGTAATGCATATAGGGAAGATACATACATATAAATTAGTTCTGAGACTGCACAGCTGTGAAAACCCTCTGTTTCTGAATCATTCCAGTCTCCCTCTCTCTCAAAAACCCTTCTTTTGTATATTGCCTCCCCTCCTTCCTATTCTGTTTATACAGTCGTATGCCAGTTACATAAAGATGCATTTAGTACACACAAAAATAAAAGATATCTTCAGATCAGAGCTACAGGCAGCTTTATCATGGGCTCTGAGAGCAGAAAAGGAGATTCTGTACTGCAAAATCTGTAAAACTGCTCAACAACTTTTTTATTTCATTAAAAAATAAAATAGTTTACACTGCTCATAACCAATCGGGTCATTGCTCTTTACAATCAGAGTAGCACATGTCATCACACAATTCCTTTGTAGAAGAGCTCTGTGAAGGCATTTTAAAGTAACGATACTCTGTCAGTAATAAAATGGAAACAGTTCATGATTCACAATAATAAGAAACATCTACATTGTCTTCCTCTTATCACAAAAAAAACAACCCATCCCTTCTTCAATTTCCAGGCTATAACAAGCAAACCTTATCCTTCCTCTTAACTCATTCTCCTTCTTACTCATTTGTTTAGGCTATGGTTCACATACCTTCTATGGCAGGCTAAAGTCTTTAATAAAATATTTACTACCCCTGGCAGTACTTCACTGCACTGTGTTACTATGGCTGCACCAGGCAACTCTTTCAAAGTAAAAGCTAGCGCAAACTAGAACAATATAATTAAGCAGCTATTGTACAGAGCAGTGTATTTTTAGATAGGAAAATAATTCACATATAAAAATCAAGCTATTAAGCAAAGCAAACTTATATAAAAAATATATCACAGATTTCACTCCCTTTAATATTTAACTAACCCCAGCAGAGACTGTGTGTGAGAATTTCAAAGCAGAATTAACACGAGTTCCACTCACGTTATTCTCCTCCTCTGGGGGACTGTGGACACAGGTGAAGTCAGAGACTCCTGGCTGTAAACTCCGCTTTCGCTGTAGGAGCCCACGCTGGGGGAGGAAGCGTGGGAGGGGGAGTCCACAGACAGGTCAAGCTTAAGAGCAGAATCGGGACTTTCAAGATCCAAAATGTTGCTGCTTAGCTTTGCCCTTTTCTTAGCTGCACTGTTTCGTAGAGATCTAAGTGAATTCTGCATCTAAACAGGATTGAAAACAAAATCACAGGTTTTATTCACTGCGTAAGAAAAAAGCTTTTTTAAGCAAAAGAAAGTAAGTTTCTGAGTGTTCAGTTCACTTCACAGGCGTTCAGTGCACATGTCTCTTGGGCAATGTGACTGACCGTTTACACTGGTTATGCAGTACCTTAACGATCCCTTTCATTGTTTTCCTTCACAAGAATGATTATCCTGCAAGTAAATGCAAATTCACAGCGACACTGTATCCGAGCTTCATTTTGCAAAACACAAGAACAGATTCCTGCAAAAATACATCAGCTGCTCTTACATTTTTTAATAGACTAAAGGAAGTGTTTGATGGCTGCTAGTACACACAGTGGAGACCTCAGGCTTTTCACAACAGAACTGCACAAAGCTGCAAAATATGCAGAAGTGAATCCTGAAAACTGTGCCTAGCAATCAGAGCTCCTACTCAAATAAGCAGGAAAATCTGTAATGACTAGCGCTTCATGCTATTGCATATTCTCTCCTCTTTTTGCTGAATACATTTGACGTAAAAAAAATTCTTCCTCTGTCTGTTTAGCACTTGAAGTTACCTTCAGTAGTGACTAGAGGATGGAAGATAAAGACAGTAAGGCAAAGCCGTTAAGTCCTACTACAACTGCTCTCAGATCCACAGGGACTGAAGTCAGGATTTGAGACTGAAACAATTTCTGTGAACTGTGACAGAAATAAGGATGTGTTGCATGGCATCATGGGGGGAAGATCCTACAAAACCCAATCACATGCGATACCTGTGCTTCTCACATAATCAGCGTTGCAATGGTTTCGATCTGTACTGATGAGGATAATCCAGCATGCCCCTGCAGTATTTTAGTGTATCCTAGACTGGTGCAGCTGTTTGGTATTTCTCAAACATCAGAGAGACTTGAGCAACAGAGTGAGTGACAGGATCCTTCAGCATGTACTGGGCCCAGTGGTAGGGGTTGGCGTACACAAAAGGCTCCCACACACAGGCGGATCTCAGTGGACAACCCGTGCGACTGAGGAACAGCCGTGCGGGATATACAGTTACACTGGCTGTAAAGTATTTCATGGACCAGTAAAGGGAAATGCCAGAATAAGTCTGTTCAACAAGCCTCATGGGTCACAGAAGGTATATATTTTTAAAGGTATTAAATATTTCAAATATTTTCTAAGTCACAGGTTGAGTGGCACACTCAAAATGCTGGCCACCAAATACATATAATTGGCCCAAATTATTACTAGTAGATTTCCATGTACTGGAGGGATGCTGACCTGCCGAGCCTAATGCCAAATGTGTCTGTGTCATATCAAACCACTGCAGGTGACACCACGGTCACCCAGCTTCACATCGGTTCTTCTCGTTTTACTCCGTGAAAAAATGACTGAATTCTGAGAGCGCTGGGACACGCTGCAAGGGCATCAGGGACAGCCCGCTTCAGCAAACCCGGGAGGCGGGGGAAACTCCCAGGCTGAGTCAAATGAACCTTCATCAAGGAAGTTATTCGTTATTTCGGGCCCTTTGCTATAACTAAAGAGAGGATTATTACTTAAATCTGGCATGAAATTTAAAATGAAGTCAAGATAATGAGAACAGAAGCCGTATGAAGGCCCACAGTTCTGCCTTGGTACTACAATAACTGAAAACATTACGACTTGAGCTGTGAGAAAAACAAGGGAAATTAAGATGTCTGGAACAAACACGGGAAGTGTGCTTCAACACTGGTATGTATTGCTTTACGTACCTTCTATCAGACACCCAATGGTGTCTCATTGAAAACCTGCTGTAGTGATGACAGTGTCACAAAATTTAAGTCAGAAACATTATTTTCTGGCTTTTGTTTAGAAAAGAAAAAAGCTTACAATATACCAGCTCTTAAAAGTGCATTATGTCATATTTAAACCAACCTCTTCGTGATCCACCTCCTCGTCATCAACATTTAGCTCTGCAAGATCAGCTGCAAGCTTGCTATCCACTTCATGCAGCCACATGTCCTCGCACTCGTCATTTCTCCACTTTGTCACATTTAATTCAATCTTATCAGGCAGCGGGCTAGCGAGGCGGGGTATGGGGGGGACGGGTCTGGTCCCGTTCAGGCCCCTGCGGGAGGCTGGGTGTCTCACCAGGGTGGGTTTCAGCTGCAGAGGAGAGTGCTTCTCCTGCAAATTCTCCCCTGAAGAAGACACAAGCAGATGTCAGTCCTTTGGAGGGGTGGCAGAAACACAGGACTCACCTGAATAAACTTCATGTCTCATTTCAGTATCACACCAGAAAACTCCTTTTACAGTGAGATGAATGTTAAAAAACATACTTTTGCATGCAATTTTATAAATACATTTCAAGGACATTTTGTTTGGCTCAGTATGAGCAAATTTGAATAAAACCAGTAAGAGCATAAAAACAGCTGTAGTGAGTCGGACGAAAGGCCCGTCCCCTAACAAGGTAAGAAACCGACACTAAAGAGTACTCAGACAGGATTTAGGAACTTCCACGGTCAGACCCAAGCTGACCCACCGTCCTGGTACACACGTCCACTTCCTTTATCAATAAATCCTTGGGTTTGGTGTCTTCAGCAGCCTGCAGTAGTCAGCTCCACAAGGAACACTAAAAAAGTACTCCCTTTTATTTAAAACCTGATGTCACCAAACCCATCCTTAGCTCCGTCGTGTATGCATGTATACACGTATTCGTGTGTATAAATATATACACACATGCAGATGAAAGTAAGCTTCTCACATGAGCAACAGTAGATAGCGATTCCCTATCTAACTTTATTTTTATACCATTCATAATTTGAAAAACTTTCAATATTCCTTCTCCAACATCAATTTTCCAAATGCTCCAAACCCCCGTTCCTGAATACATACTTAAGCATGTTTTTCAGTATTTAATTTTACAAAATCATTAGCATCGTTAATGGACTTGCCTCTTTCCATGGTCTTTTCTATTACCTCCTGACTCTACCTTTTCCATCTCCCTGCATTTCAAGCTCAGTTACCAATCTCTTCTACTTTTAGTGTCTCCTTCTTTTCAAAAAATAGTTTCATGCATGTGCATACCAAAATACTTAGTACCTTTAAAAAGCAATTAACTTTCTTAATTATTAAAAAAAGATGACTAGTACCCTAACAAACTCTCCCGTAAGCTGCTGTAACAACAATAAAGTTACTCCAAAGGAACAGAAAAAAAATGAAATGCATATGGACAATATGCAGAAAATCAGCAAGTGATGAACACATCTACAGGATAATGTTACAGGCATTCCAATGACAGGTGACTTCCAAAGCATTAATTTAGAAATTTTCTACATATGCACAAAAATATAGGTCTCAACAAAGATGAAATTTAAAACAGATTTCTTCAAATCAGTGCAAAATTTTGTGGGGAAACTGTTACATTGCTTACAGAAGGTATGCCTCATGAGTGATTAGGAATCAATTCAAGCTAAAGAGAGAGTTTCAAAGCTAAAGTTTTAAAAAGCTACTTTTAACATAAAATAAGATTGCCTTTAGTAAGTATTTGAAAGAAATCAGCTATATTGTTTAAGCAACTGTAATTAAATGAGCTTAAAACTATTTCAGGTTAACCAATGTGTACATGAGGTCTTCAAAATCAGGAAACCAGACCATAAACAGCAGTCTCTGCCATTAGCTGTCAGTGTAAACTGGGATGAAATCAGCACCAGTTCTACTCAGTAGAGACGTAGCTGTTTGCACCCAGGTTTTAAAGAGTTATTCTGAGTGTGGGGAATTCAATACATACATTTCCAAATGCAAATAAAGAGGCAAAAAGGCAAAATGCAATGAGCAATATTGTTCTTGCACATGTATTAATTACCATATTAGAAGTAACAGGTATTTCTCTATTGGCTTTCTCTACAAGTGCTAGATTTTGGTGTTTGTTTTTATTTTAGTCTGAAGAAAAACTTCTCCCTGATACATTACTGATAAGAAAAGCAGAGCTGTAGCATATTATGCTTTATGACAAAACACAAAGACTTCACTTTTTAAAAGAAGCCTCCAGTGATGTGACTAGACTAGCGCAGGTATAAAACCCTTGTGTTTCTAATTGCAAATGGAGCATTGCATAATTCCCCATTTACCTGCCTCTGTAGGTTTTCTGACCACTGCTTGAAGTTACTCAAAATGCAAACCTGAAATCCATTTTCATGATACTGACGACATTCCTACCTGTGTTATCTCCTGATTTTTGCCTGAGAAGCTGCTTCTGTGAACAAGGCTTCGGCAGTCCTTCAAAGCTTTTAAGAGGCCAGGAGTTTGAGAAGTTCAGGGTATTATCTTGTGACTTCTTTGGAGAATCAGCTGGAGAGGAGATGTGCTTTGGGCTGTTCCTGGGTGATGACAGAGGGTAAGACGGCAGAATGAAGGTGCCCTGGCTTGCATTAGGACCTTGGAAGGACATCATATGCTCTGCTTGACTGCAAAGACTTCTCTGGGTCTTGCTGGAAAAATTTAGGCTGGCACAAACTGAGCAAAGAAAAAGAGAAAAGGATTTGTGGTAATTAGCCTCTTTGACAGCTCTTATAATAATAATTTACAATGAAATAATAAACCATCTAGACAGTCAAAAACTGAAGGTCAGAATTTTACCAAGCAAACAGACAAATCAGCTAACTTCATTTCACAAATTGCATTGTCCCTCAAAACATCAATTTTGTTTTTCTGCATTTGATCAAATGAGTTTAAACCTAAGCTATTTCGCAGTCATGTTTTGAAGAACTACATTTAAAAATCGAATGATGCAAGTAGATTGAATATGGTTCTGTTGCTTGCTGCTCTGTATTCCAAGCCTGCATAGCATAAAATTTGCAAGCACCACTCTCAAAACTCAGTGATGCAAGATTACAAATAAAGCACAAATGTTATAAATTCTACTTCCTTTTAAAAAAACAAAAAAAAACTCCAAAAATACTTTTTACCAGAAACCAGTAGGTCAAAATTGGAAAGATAAGTGTAGATTTGGAACTAGACTGTTTTAATCGTTTCCCAGGAAAAGCGGATGCATGTTCCCTGCATGCACTCAAGCTTTTAGCCATGGAAGTGAAAAAGAAGACAAGTCTTAACAAAGTTCCTGACAGCCTCTGGAAGGATCGTTGTACATTGGGCCACCTCAGCAATCTTTTTGAGAGAACAGCCCCACAGACAATTCCACTGGCACAACTGGGAGAATGGGAAAGCACTGCCCGACAGCGAGAACAAGTGACAACGTGAGTCAGGCTCGGAGCCTGTGTCGCTCCAAAGAAAACCATTCAATTGTGCCTTTAGTTATAGTATAAAAAATCCCTTTACAAATCAGATTGCTCCAAGGTCTTCTGTCTTCTGCTCCTGCTGCTTTCCAAGGCTGCAGCGTCCTGGCGCTCCCCAGGTATCCCAGAGCAGCAAAACTGAGACAACCGAGTCAGGTGTGGGTTGTGCTACCGGAGAAAGGCTCAAGTAACAGTAATATCTGGCACAAAAACTGTTTGCAGAGAAATAAATCAGCAAGTGTGGGCAAACTACCTGGACAGCCTTCTGAAGGCCAAGGCTAAGAGAAGAGAACGTTGACTTTGTAGGTAGAGAGGCAAAAAATAAAGAGGAAATTTGTCCTTTCTTCCCATAGGCACGAGAAAAACACAGTACCTAGAGCCCATAAGTGCCTAGAAGTAAACTGAGTAAATGAAGTTCCTACATATCTTCCGAGAAGGCTGCCAGCTCTATCCCTTGTCCAACACAGCTGGACCACTTAAAGCAGCTCTGTCCACAGATTTGGTATCATTACCATCTATACCTCTGGACAGTGAGTTTATTCCTTCACTAAGTGTACATCTGGCATTTTTGTTATTATTACTACCGATGAACAGGCAAGCTTATACGTGTTACAGGTCCTGATTTATCTCAGCCTGCAGCTCTAGAGTTAAGGTGCACTCAACCAAATCCCGAGCCTCACTTCTGAAGCTAGCAGCAAAAGCCGCCTGACGCGGCAGCACCCTGGCTAACTGTCTAGTAAAAGCTGTACAGAGACCACCACAAATCAAAGCAACACTATGAGAATTAAAATCTTTACAGGTGCCCGACACAGTGTCTCTGCAGCACACCGAGGTCCCTTCCACCCGGCTGCTGTGCCCAGCAGAACGGAGCAGCCTGTGCCTCCTCCTGCACACGCTCCTGCTCTGACACCTTGGCTGCCCTCCACGCCTCAGAGGGGACCAAAAGAGGAACATTAACCAGTCTCAGAGGCACAAGGCTCAGACCTGACCCTTGCTGTTAAGCAGGCTGGACTGAGCTGACCTATACTGTTAACAGAACTCCAAAAATCAATTTTTCGAAAAAAGTTCAGATTCTGTTACAGTACCACTTTTTATATAGCACACTGGTACCATGAGATACCAAAGGTGTGGGTTGCAAATTAGTAACCACAAATGAAAAGCACGACACGGGAGCGAGGCACAAATACGTCTGTTTAGGGACTGAACAATGTTTTAGTAATAGTTTTTATTTCTGAAGGCAGCATAGAAATAAAGAGACATTTCCAAAGTAACATGCACTGACTTACGATACAGTTAGAATCCATATACCTTTGTCTTGCTGGCAATTATTTAATCCTAAGAACTGTAAATCAGAGTCCACACTACCACTCTTCCCACGTGTCTGTGCGTACCCAAGTGTTCCACATCTCCCTGAAATATGCGGCTGATGAGAGCCCATAGCACCTTTCAAAAGAAAAACAGATAACTAGATAAGTACTTAACATATGGTATTCAACAAAAACTACACAATAATATTAAATAGGAATTAAGACTCTCTGTCTAACTTTCAACGTAAAATATAACTACTTTTAAAGTATTTAATTCAAGAGTTTCTAAGCAACCTTGTAATACTGTTCCTAGGCACAAACTGGAAAAATGGCTGGCTGTTCTTCCAGGGCGCTTTCCCAACTGAGAATTGTAGGGGGTCAAAAGAAAAACCCAGAACAATCCCCTCTTTGAATATATGACCGTAAAGGGAAGACAACACCTTAAAACCCCCAAATGCAGTGAGTTCCTTAGGAGCGATGTCACTCCCAGCGTAGCAGTGAGTAAGCTTTGCATGCCACATGTCAGTGCTCGTCAGACAAAGCCAAGAATATAACCTACTGCCAGCTGAAGAGAACAAATCAGGTCTGGTCTTGCCCGGTCTTTTCACATGCCTTTTGGGTATTAAAATACAAATCACTGAGTCTACACTGCTAGTATAAATTAAGTGTAGCACTATACCTACAATCTTCTACAGACTTGGTTTTCAAAAACATGACATTTTTCATTTTTTAAAACAATCTTTAGAGCTCACTCTTCAGACAGCTTTCTACCCTAGCTGCTTATACAAAGCAAAAAGGGAAAATATGCAAATCTAGAATAGATATGCACTGATCTGCTCTCCTGAACATACATAAATATGATCCTCCCAACATGTTGTCCAGTTTATGGCATTTCATACCCTGCCGCCACTATCAGCTAACACTTGACAGCACACCTTTTATGATAACAACTGCTATTCTAGCCAACAACGTACTCCTGCTCAAAGGTCCGTAAAATTCTGTGTCTCCTTTTAATTCACTGCTTTATCTGCAATTCATGTTGTATTTTGCAGTGTGAAAGAATGTTGCCTGATTTACTCCATTGCTGATCTACATGGTACTTCTTTTTCCTAATTCTGCAAAAGCACCAGAAAGCTCTATATTTCAGGGATATCCCAAAATCCTTTTGCTCGATACATCTGTTCACATAACCACATTATTTCTTTTTGGTCTTGCTGTCTGAAAGAAAAGCTGATCTTATAAACTCTATTGGATCTATCTAAACTAGTGAAAATCTGTGTGTGTACAGCAGGACTGGAAAACAGTGGTCTAGGTTCCGAGGTGGCATACGCTTCTCCAGAAGCAGGAACGGGACTGCTGCCGCTTGCTTCAGCTGGAGGCGTAGCCCTGTGCCCAGTACTCAATTCTTTGTAGTAAATGAAAATAAATAACAAAACAAATAATCAAAAAATGATAAATCACGCTCATGACGCTACAAATTTATGCTCAGGTTCTTCTAAATCTATTTTGTAAACGGCAGATCAAACACTTTTCTGTCTTAATACTTACCAGCACAAACAGAAGAGTGCTCAGAGTTAATATCTATACTATTCTGAAACAAATTCCTTGAAGTTCTTTTTCTACTAAAAAATAACTCATCACTGACTGGTGCTCCTTGAGAGGGCCTTAACTTTGGAGAATGAAGAAAATCATTGGATGTAGAGAACTGTTGGAAAAAGGAAAATAAAGAAACATTAATGTGTGTAAAATGAATGCACAACCTTTTTCCGTACCAAGAGCAGAATGACCTGGCTAACTGTGTCATCTAGACCCCACCACAGCGCAGACCTGTCTCTCTTTACAATAAAGCTGCACAAACCACTGTCAATATCTTTAAGACAGAATTGATGACAAATAAAGGCTTTTCTTCCCTATCACTTAGACAATGAAAAGCAAGAGAGTGTGTACGAGCCGTATCTTTCCCCCACAGAAGCGAACAGGATTCATCACGCATATATCCACAGATGAAGCTTACTGAATGAAGAGAGCAAAAAGGCAGAAAAGGGTTCTTCCGAAAAAAACCCAACTAGCAGACACCAAGAATGGTGACAGCGGGCCAGAGCAGAAGCTCCCGGGTCCGGCTGTCCCCAGCGCTGCTCCAGGGTCAGGGCACCGGGCGGGAGCTCCCCCGGGTATTTACTGCCTGTGCACTGCAGTGGTGGGGGACGGGAGCCACAAAGGCACCGAAATCAGCACCCACGGAGAGGAACCGCCTGGGCGCGGGCACACGCTCCAGCTGCCTTATTCCACAGTGCCCTTCTGCAGGGTGCCATCCCTGGGGTGCCTTGCCGCAGAGGGGTGCCAGGAGGGTGCCGAGGTGGGGAGAGTGGTCCCCCAGGCCCTGGGCACCGACGTGGGGCTGGGGCACGGCTCAGTCTGCCTTCAACAGCGTTCTCCTGCGGCCACCTCGAGGCAGGTAACTGCCTAAACCCAAAGCACTACCTGACTTGTAAAAAAAAATTAAAAAATTGTATTTTCCAACATTAGACAGTCTCACCTAACCCTTTATTAAAAGATCGGTAACATAAGATAAGAAGCCTTTCACTGTTGTGCAACCAAGCGTTAAGTTTGTTGGCCAGGTCAGCAGTTCAACAATTCAGACCCTTCACACAAAAATACTGTGAGAATTTTTTAAAATCTTAAAATTTAGCACTGAGCACCATGGCTCATCAACACAAACTGCCAAGACTTCCTTTGTTAATAAAAGGCAGTTGACTTTTAAATGCAAAACATTCTGATGAAAGTTTTCTTCTCCGAGCTACCCAATACTTTTAAGTATTTTGAGCATTAGAAAGCATTTTAGTTGATTTCCAGCTCTTGGTCTAGTACAGGTCAACATTATTCACACTGAAGGGAAAAAAAAAACAAAAAACAACAAAACAAACTGCTGGAGAATTGCACTAGTCATCAATTTTAAAAATTAAACATCAACATTTTGAATTATGTGCATTAGCAATGTAAGTGTTTAAACAGACAGCAGCTACTTGAGGTGTGACAAAAGCATGCTTCAGGTTTAGTCTAAAAGCTGTATCTGGTAATACCAGCACCCTGTAATGAGAAACGGTTGTAAGTAAAGGAAAAATCTGAATAATATAAATACTTAGCAAAGAAAAGATCATGCTTTAAATAAAGGTTTCTTGCTTTCTGTAATCAGTAATTTAAATCATTTCCAGGCTATATTAACTCTTCTCTCCCCTTTCATAAATAAGGCTCCACACAGAGGTCACAAGAAAAGTCTGAACAGAAATGGAAATATTCAGTATTGGAAAGAACAGCATCACGTTATGCCTAAAAACCTCCTTTACTCAATATACTGGTTACATGAAGGGAGAATTTGTAGCCTAACCATACATGGTACCTTCATTTATAAAAATATTTATTTTTTAATTTCACTGAATGTCTCATTTCACCGTAAAGATGGATCCTCAAACTGGGAACTTCAAGAAAACTCTTGCAATATGAAACTGCGGTTCTCTGTTAGTCTGTAATTCAAGTACCTCCTCAATTCACAGCCTGGCCCACACAATGCAAGTTGTGTTCGACAGCGAGAAACTGGTCAGCGGCAAACTCCGCTCATACAGGGTACAGCCGTGCTGCGCCTGGGTGACAGCAGACCCTGCGAAACCGCCAGCTCTGCGGTCCGCTGAACGTTCCATGCACCAGGAGAAATCTCACGGACTCCTCTTGACAAAAATAAACTTCACAGTTCAAACTTTTAAATTATGTATTTCTCATTCTCCTCCCTCTAAGACTGTCCCCCCTTAAAAATGAAAAAAGTAACTCACTACTGTTAGCAGTAAATAAATAACTGCAGCAGCAATTTGCCTGTATTTCCATTTAGTGCTTTAGAAAACCAACCAGTTCCCAAAGGGACAGCTGTTCATCCCTGCACTGAGCGCCCAGGTACACAGCTACATGGACACAGGCTCTTGAATGAAACAGCTTCCCTGTCCCTGGGAGGGTTTTTGTGATTAACAAAAACGGCAAAAATTTTGTCTTTACTTACAAAAATGCACATTCCAATTTACTGTTATGCACTGCATTTCACAGGCTCCGAGTTCAGCAGAGCTGATTGAAGTCACCCGCATAACAAGTCAAAAGTCTTGAGTCTGAAGCATTTTAAGCAAACCCACCAAAATGCTCATAAGCTTAAAACTTTATATAAAATCTTCCTCCTTGAAAGCCAGTGCTAATGCAGGGCTGGACTTTTTAATCGGCTTTCAGGGATTAGACTCTCACTTAAAATATTTGTGGACAACTGCTCAAAGCATATGACAGTGAGGGAAAACTTAAGGAGCCTCGATACAAGATAGATCAGTCTGAATCCCATTTTTAATGGAAGATGGCAGAAGGAATCCAGCCGGTATGAAATGATTTAGTAAGAACAGAGCAGGAAATATGAAGCTTTGTAAAGAATAAGAAACAAGTTCTGATTGCTGGATATACAGTAAGAACAATGACTTAAATCACAGCAGTAGCGCCGCTAACATTCAGCACTATGTTAGCTTTTTATCACCCGGGTACCCTGAGGGACACCAGTTTTACTTTACAAATGAGAAAAAAAGAACAGCAGACAAATGGGTGAAGTGGTTTGTTCCAGGATATTACAAGCTGGGATAAAAGAGGAGATGAGAACTCGGCATTCCTGCTTCTGCGATCAGCCAGCTAGAAAACATCATTATCAATGTACGTATCTCTCAGTCCATAAATGTTACTTGTACAAATTAATTACACCCCATTTTTCCATACAGACAAAACAATACATGCAGAAGGAGCAACCTACACAACGCTGACATAATTGTATAACTTTGCGCAGTTGTTCCAATCCCAGCTACAGGAATAAAAACTCTCTGCTTTCTTGTACACAAATTATAATTACAGCAATTATAAATTTGCTAAACATAGGCATGCAAGGTGGTGGCAAATAAATGCAAACCTAAAGCTGCCAGATTTTTCACTGCAGTAGATGACAGATCCTGGCCAAGGGATTTCTCAAAAGGTTTCAGGTTCATTTAAATTCCACTAGTACCACCAATGTCGGAAAATATTTGAATCCATCCACTGAAAGAAATATTAACTTGGTTACCAAAGCACAGCCCTTATGAGTGACCCATCACTGACAGATGCTCCGTTCCTACATTCCCTTCCCAGCTGAGCAGCAGCACTGGATGAGTCAAAAGGTCTTCCTAATCAAATACCCAGCAGCCATCAACAACATCCTCCCAGAGATCAACACTAGCACAAATATATAATGGTATCTCCCCAAAATACTCTCCCAGACTCCAGAAAAACCACAGCTCACATCCCAGAGACCGACACCTCAGTTCACAATGAAGGACAGCTTTATCACTCAGACAGGTCAGTCTCCGTGTCCCTTTAATCCTCGTTATCGCTGTGGAAAACAAAGAGGATTTGTTTCACAAAACTAGTTTCACAGATCATTTGAACACTAAGGTCTTCATAAAGTCCAGCTATTGAGTTCTCAGGTTATCAGATCAGTATGTAAACAGAAGAATTCCACACGTATTGGCAAACAGTGCAGTTATGTGAAATTGCACGTAGTTCACGTATACTTTGTAACATGGCTTACAGCTTCAGTAAAACATTTAGATGCTCTTGCTTCCCCCGCAAAGGGCACTGCTTTCAGCAGCAGGTACAGGGACCCACAAGGTGTACGTTTCACAGGGGAGAAACAGTAAGGTAACACCCTGCAATAATTACCGGGCGTATTATGTTTTACATACAGCACACTAAATTTTCAAGGTAAACACAGGAAGGCTTAGCTACCAAAAGGAACTCCCAGCACACTGTTAGCTGATTATGTAGCAACCAGTTTGTTCTTCATGTTTCAGCAGGGCAGTGGAGCTAATAAGGTCTACAGAAGAAGTAGCATTTAGCTTTTTTAAAAGTGCTTTTGCACCCCAAACTGCAGAGCATTTTTGTTCTGATAAGTTGCTTAAATTGGAATTATAGAAGATGAGAGTTAAAAAGGGAATGGGGGATTGCCAGTGCAGTGTTCTTGAACTCATTTGCGCGACCTCTCACAAATGGCACAAGCTGGGAAACCATTGGAGAATACAATGTTTGGTCATAGCAGGCTAATTTTAATTACCTAACGTCAGCACCCAAAAGATCAGTAGATCATGTCAAGTTCTAAAGAAAACAACATAAACATTTATTTCAGAATAGGATCTGGTCTGGGTCAGATTGGAATTGTTTACACTTTCCAAGGCTAAACCCAAGCAACAGGAGCAGACACAGTAGATCAGTGTCTCCAGAAAGAGAACACTCACTTCAGCAACTTCAGACAATTTTATCCATTGGATTTACAGAAAATAAATTGAACATTGTGAGCCTGGCTCTGCCAGCTCAGGATTAGAAATGAATAGGACCTTACTGAAGTACAAAGGAAAATATACACTTTATTACCACTCTGCATTGCCAAGTATTTCCTATCTCTAGCAAAGTGTTCCTCTGATGCTGTTGTAAGGCTCCTGTAAGTATATGCTTCAGACTGTAAAGCTCTGGGTACTTGGAAAAAAACAAAAACAAAAAACACACCAACCAAGAAACAGTTACCATTTTATTAATTGCAGTAGAAACCAGAGAAGCTTCAGCCTACTGATGCAAGCTGAGTGGTGACAGCAACTACCTCTGTCCCACATAAGGAGGAGGAGGTCAGGCTACTCAAATTTGGCTTTAGAAGAGGGTAGAGCCAGAGGCAGAGTCTGTCCTGTAGCTTTGACAGATGTGTGCAGGTACCAAGAACAAGAAGCGTAGAAGCACAGATAATTATACTTTATTTGATAAACTCAGGTTTGGCTTTCAAAAAGAAAGAAAAATGGAAAGCTGAGGTGCTATGAACAGCTATTAAGCCGCAAAACTTCAATTTCAGCATATAAAGCACTGAAGCATGAAATCATGCACTTTAACCAA
>JAVKLA010000040.1:21504920-21528272 GCA_034782735.1 Sagittarius serpentarius
GTGGGAGCCCCCTCACGTTCTCGGGGGCAGGGCGGGGGAAGACACTCGTACGAGCGGAGCGGCGGCAGTCTCGGAGCGATCGGCGGGGCGAGGGGTGCGCAGTCCCTGGGGATCCCCGTCCCCCCGGGCCCCGCCAGAGACCGCCCGCGGCGGGGAGGGAAAGGGGCTGGTGGTTGTTTCAAGCTGTGCGCTCACCTGCAGGGGGCTTTGCCCCGCTGAAAGGGCCTCGGACCGGAGCTTAAGGACAAAGGTTAAGCGCATCGACATGGAGAGTGTAAAATTCCATAAGCCGGACAGTTTGTGCTCGCAAATTGTTTCTTGGGCTTTTTGTGGCGTGCAGAAAGTGGGGGGGGGTCGAGGGGGGGTGTCATGTGTCAGGTGTTTAGAACCAGAGTTAGCTCAGCACTTGGGGCGGGTGCTTTTGAGGTTTTATGCTCTCTAGTCAGAAACAAAACTAGACAAGTCGCTTGTGGGCTCCAACCATTTTGTAGTCTAAATAAGGAACTGACAAGCATGTCAGTACTACCTCGAAACAGAAAAGCTCTTCCTGCTGTTTTCACATAAAGAAAATGCTGTGCTCTGCATCGCTTACTGGGCATCATCGCCTGCCGTGGTTTTTGGAAGAGTAAAAACCTTCAGTAGGCAAGCTTAGGTATTTACATTTCTGGTTAGCCTTTTTATTTCCCATAACTCCTTCCCCACTCTTCAAGATAATTTTCACCTACAGACTGTGAAAAGGATCGGATAGTCTAGAGCCCGGGGGCAACCATTTGATTTGTGTTGTGAGCAGAGATCATTGGACTAGCATATGTTCTTCAGGGCTGGCTAATGTTCCAGCTTCTGATTTCTTTCTCAACAATAAAACAAATACATGCAAATACGTGGTGTGGGCAAGCGTTGCCATGCAGGATGTGTGCGAGATACAACAGTAGGCACCTCTGCCAAGTTGGTACAAAAAGTTTTATTTCTGCAGAATAACTTAGATGTAGTAACTTATAACTGTTTTTACAGGTTTTGCACCTGAACTGTAACCATTCCTTTTTCCTTCCATGTCTGTGTGTTTTATGATTTCTGCATATGTGTAGAATCCAGTTATGAACTGAGCACAAACACATAAAGGAAAAGAAAGTGTTTTAGCTGCTGAACAACTCTTCCCCCCGGCGCCAGCCCCATATAATTTGTGGTGCAAAAATGTTGTTATATGGAAAATGTTGTTGTATGGAATCTTGCATTTTGCAGATATGCTTAAAATACTTTCTTTTAGATATGGTTAGGGTTTTTTTCCAGTATAGGGTTGTAATAGGGGAGAGATGAGCTTACTTATCTTTTAATGGGTAAGAGGTTTTCTGTCCCTAGCTGTAAGCCTTCACTTCTCTGTCAGTGCTGTTACGTTCTGTATTTAAATGTTGGCAGCTAATTTTATTCTTTCAGATTAAGCACTTTGTAAGTAGGCTTACTGCAAATTAGATGTCAGTTAAGGAGCTGTAACAATGATGAACTTCTTAATAATAAGATAAAAGAAGTGAGTTCTTGAAGTTTGTGTAGTCATTTAGCAAATGAAAATTAAATCAACTTTTAAGTTCAGAAATTGGATGGTTGCAGTGTTCTCTGTAGAACAATAGTTATATTTCCTTGTGGCCCAGGATCCTGACACATTCCTACCCTCCACCCTCTCACCGGTATAATAATTCAGTCTGAATAAAGAGCTGAAGAAATGCTTCTCTAACAGGTAGTGGTGGGCAGCACCATTTGAATTTTAATGATCCTGAAATTAGAGCAGGTATTATAGTGCCTTCAAGTGTCACGATGCAAACCAAAACTTTTGGGAAGAAGTGTTTGGGGGTTTTGTGGAGCTGTAAGTAGGAACTAGGATCCTTCTGTCTGCCCTTGCTAGTGTTGTTAGGGAGTGTGGGGAGCTGCCGGTGCCATAAGGGTGTGGAAACGGTGATAGACACCAGGACACTCAGCCTGTCCGCCTGGGCCCCGCTCCCTTGCTCACCCTGGGGAGCACCTCAGCACTCCCACCCCTTGCCCTTTGGTGGTGGAGGCAGGCCTAGCTCTCAGTCTTCCCCAGGTCTGATCTCTCTGGAGGGTGAGGGCATGTCCGCTGGGGATTTTCTCTCACAGTGGAAGCCACTCAGTGAGGTGAGGCAAGGATCTCCCCCTTCTCCTGTGCTCCTCTGCCCGTTCAGAGTACAGTAACCTCTGCTCCAGCACCCCTTTTCCTGCAATCCAGGGCCCCACTGGCTCTGTGAGTCTTTTTTGCCTCTTTGTGCAGAGGGAGGGACTCTGCCCTTCCGGGTGAGGAAGGGGAACGGAGAGCTGGTCCCTGCTGGCTGGTGGGGCCCTGCCCGCAGCACTGCTCGGAGGGGAAGCACAGCAGGGCTTGGCTGCACCACAGTAGCACTCAGTAGGCTGCAAGGCAAGTAGCAGGAAGTAGTTTAAGAACTTGTAAAACTTTGTCTCAAGTAAGCCAGTTCCATTCTTTATTTATCTCTGTTTTTGTTTCAGTCACTGTTCAGTTCTCCCAAATATCTGATATAGAATCCTATCATGTATTCAGTGCTTCAGATAATACGCATTTTACTCCAGAACAACAAAAAGAAAAAGGGTGGTGGTTGCTGGTTTGTTTGGGGTTTTTTTAAGGCATACGCTATTAATAAACATTTGATTGTCTTGGATTTAACTTGCACGAAGCAGCGTAGCGCATAAGGATTGAAAAAGTAAATTGGAAAGTAATAAACCTAAGTAAGATAAAAGCAAAAATGGAAAGATATTTTTTAAATGTTATGTATGGCATGTCTAAGTAACATGAGTAATGGAGTTGTTGAAATGAAGCCCTGAGTAATGCGATAAAAATTCTGTTTGTCACAGATGGACCAGTCGTCTCCAACCTACATGCTTGCCAACTTAACCCACTTGCATTCTGAACAGCTTCTGCAAGGCTTGAACCTCCTTCGCCAACATCACGAGCTCTGTGACATTATCCTTAGAGTTGGCGATGTCAAGATCCATGCCCACAAAGTGGTGCTTGCCAGCATCAGTCCATACTTCAAAGCCATGTTCACTGGGAACCTTTCGGAGAAGGAGAACTCGGAGGTGGAGTTCCAGTGCATCGATGAGGCAGCCCTGCAGGCCATCGTGGAGTATGCCTACACAGGAACTGTGTTTATCTCACAAGACACAGTAGAGTCGCTTCTTCCAGCTGCGAATCTTCTCCAGATCAAACTGGTAGTGAAGGAATGTTGTGCGTTTCTTGAAAGCCAGCTTGATCCTGGCAATTGCATCGGGATTTCTCGTTTTGCAGAGACCTATGGCTGCCATGACCTCTACTTGGCTGCTAACAAGTACATTTGTCAAAACTTCGAAGATGTTTGTCAGACGGAAGAATTTTTTGAGCTCACGCATTCTGAATTGGATGAAATTGTTTCCAATGACTGCTTGAATGTTGTGACAGAAGAAACTGTTTTTTATGCACTGGAGTCCTGGATCAAATATGATGTGCAGGAGCGACAGAAGTACTTGGCACAGCTGCTACATTGCGTTCGGTTGCCGCTGCTGAGCGTCAAGTTTCTTACGAGGTTATACGAAGCAAATCATCTCATTCGTGATGACCATACTTGTAAACATCTGCTAAATGAGGCCCTAAAATACCACTTTATGCCTGAACACAGACTTTCCCACCAGACCATGTTGATGACACGACCTCGCTGTGCTCCTAAAGTTCTTTGTGCTGTAGGAGGAAAAGCTGGGCTGTTTGCGTGTTTGGAAAGGTAAGTAATAGTAAAGTTGTTGCAGCACTTGGGTGGTGTGATGTTCACGCACGTGATTAAGACAATCATTGACAAGCTGTGGTTTGCAGGACTGTAGTTACTGCTTTCCTTTGTAAGAACTCGTATGTAGATTTTTTTGGAATGAGGGTGAGTGCCAAATTCAAAATGCTTTTTGATTCCATGCATAATCTTCAGTGTTACAGGGTTTTGTTCACGCCAACACAAATGGCTATAAAACCTTTTCATTTTAATTCTGTTGATTGAGAATTTGGTTAATAGAAGTTGTACGCTACTTCTTCACTTCCCTCACGGTGAGGGCGGTGAGGCGCTGGCACAGGTTGCCCAGGGGGGCTGTGGATGCCCCATCCCTGGGGGTGTCCAAGGCCAGGCTGGACGGGGCTTTGAGCAACCTGGTCTAGCGGAAGGTGTCCCTGCCTGTGGCAGGGGGGTGGGAACTGGATGGTCTTTCAGGTCCCTTCCAACCCAAACCATTCTGTGATTCTTTATCCTTTCAGGTCTTTTAATTTTACATAATTTTTCCCTGACCTATTATTATTCTAGACAATCAAATCATAAAATATAACCTAATATATGACAAATACGCTTCCTGATAACTCAGAAGCCCTTCAGAGAAGAGCAAAGAGGTAATTCTTAGTAATGTCACGCTCTTGATCATAATGTAATCGTGCTTTTAACCTCTGCTGCTGAGTAGGTATCTGTATCCGTGCTGGCAGAAACAGGCAAGTGCCCATCTTTCTTTACCTGGTTTTCAAAACGAACCTCCTCCTCAGTTACTGGAGTACATCACTGAGGCTAATCATGTAAGCAAAGGGAATGTAATAGAGGGAAAAATAGCTTTCTTCCCCATACTGGTACAGTTGGGCGTACTTACACCATTCTATTAACATTTCCAGAAGTGGTAGTTAAGCTATGTGTGGGTATGCATATGCATGCGTACTTATACATACACATATAGTGCTTTGATGTTGAATGTACCCATACCAGCTCAGTAAATGTTTTCTGTGTTAAGACAGGCTACCCGAACTGGTTCTACAGCAGAAGTCTGGGATAATACTTTACTCGGAGATACTCTTTTCTGTGACAGATCCAGGCTTGCATGTATATACATACCCTTAAAAACCTGGGTAGTTCGGTATGTTCTTTTTCCCTGTGATTAGAGATGTTGTCAAAGTTATTTAAAGTTAATTTCCTGATAGTAGGGGTTGATAGTAAACTAGATGTTGGGACTGGGAATTTTTGGCTTTGCAGACTTGAAAAATAAAGGGGGTTTTGTGCTTAATAAAAAATCTGTTTGTTTGAGTGAATGAAGTCATCCTTTGATATTCTTCAGCTCCGTTTCTTTCACAGCTTCTTCAAAGATTGTAACAATATTACACACCAATGTAGTTTGGATTATTTTGATTTTTTTGTTTTTAAACAAAAATGCTCCTTACTACTATTAACCATGGTTTAATGCGTACAAAAATTTGCTCTTCCTTCATATATTATTCATATTAGTCCTTCCTAAACTGTTGTTTCAGTTAATACTTAAGTTTAAACAGTTGCTCTTGACGTACCAAAAAAAGTGACAGATCGATTAAACGGATAATTCCTAATACAATTAAAATTGTGAAGTAAGAAACCTTAATTCCACTATTCTCGTTCTACTTTTCATTTGTACTTGCAGGAAGGCTGGTTTTCCACTTACCGTTAGCCACTGCTTCATAATAACAAAAGTATGTAGGATGTGTGTAGTGCTGCTCTCTTCTAACTGGGCTGCTGCTGTCCAGAGCCAGTCTGGTGTTTCAGCAGTCCCTGCTTCTGGGTTCTTAGGCAGTGGCTATCAGCTCTCCAGTGGCGTCATTTTCGTGTATGTTTTTTGAACAGATCATATTTCCTGTGTACTAGATACTCTTCTAAATCATTGAAGTAATTTATTAACTGAACTATTTAGGTAAATTGACTAGACTTTGTATGTGATAGGCTAGGCCCACTGTATTTTAACACTGTATAATTAAAAGAAAATGCAAATAAGCAGTATTTTGCAAACAGATTTTTCAAATTAGTTTGTTCTACTCTGACATTTCATTTAAATTATACGGTGCATGTAAAACATGTATTTATAAAACTACAGATTGTACTTTCTAAATGTATGTCTGTATGTATATATAGACATGTGCTTCCCCCTCTCTAATTCTCCTTTTTTTTTCTCTCCCATCTCCTTGGCTGTTCTGACTTTTTTCATTTAACCCTTCTTACCCCTTCGGTTTGTATTTTTAGCTTACCCCAATCACAGCCTACCTCCACAAGCTGCTGTGGCCTCAGCACTGTATTGTCTTCCCTCACCTTATCCAGGGTGCTGTCCTCCTTTCTCGGTGGTCTGCCTGGTTTGTACTTTCAAAATTCATCATTTCGGGCCTTGGACTTGGTGCTGTGGCTACTTGCCATGTTGCTGCATCACACTGTATGCTGTGAGGCCCTGCGTTTTTGACTCTTTAAAACAGTAAACAGCATTTCATTTTAGCATACATTTGGGCTATTGGAAGGAACGGCAAACATCGGATGGGACATACAAGATAATCTTGAGACTGTGTTCCTTGATGTTTATTTGCATTTCACAGAGCTTCAGAAAGTTAGGTTTGCTCACATAATCTTTGTTTTTCTGTTTCAGTGTTGAAATGTATTTTCCCCAGAATGACTCCTGGATAGGCCTGGCACCTCTTAGCATTCCCCGCTATGAATTTGGAATATGTGTCCTAGACCAGAAAATATATGTTGTAGGAGGGATTGCAACCCACGTGTGTCAAGGCATCAGTTACCGAAAGCACGAGAATTCAGTGGAATGCTGGGACCCCGATACGAACACTTGGACATCTCTTGAAAGGATGTTTGAGAGCCGGAGTACTCTGGGTGTGGTAGTTCTGGCAGGAGAGCTCTATGCCTTAGGTGGCTATGATGGGCAGTCTTATTTACGAACTGTAGAGAAATACATTCCGAAAGTGAAGGAATGGCAGCTAGTGGCCCCAATGAACAAAACAAGAAGTTGTTTTGCTGCAGCTGTTTTGGACGGAATGATATATGCCATTGGTGGTTATGGTCCTGCCCATATGAACAGGTATGTGCTTTTGATGCGTGTAGCTTGATGTCATAAGCTGGAAATCGGCAAAACTCACCGTTAGGCAGCCAATTAGAAATTATTCTAAGATGGATTGGTAATCCACAGTGGACCTCATTAACCCTTGTTCTGCAGTATCAGTCTGATAATTCAAGTGGGAATTCTTTCTTTTAACTTATCTTTACATGTTCCAGCTCAGAGCTGGTTTGTTTTGGTTGGGTTTTTTTTGTTTGTTTTGTTTTTAAATCCTTAAGAAGGGAAAATGGTAAAGACAAGGACATACATGCATATTGCTAAGCAAAGCGGTGCGAAACACCTGACCTTGTAGACACCCAAGCTGGTTAACTCAGCACATCAGTACGGTGGGGGCTTATGTGCTCAGGCCCTAAGGTAGTGTGCTTGTGTCTGTATCGTGGTGCTGCACTCCGTTGCTGAGCTCTCGGGAGAGGCTCGCTTAGCGCTGGGCCAGGGCTATGTAAATCCTTGTACCTCAAGCCTGCAGAGTATTCAGATGGGTGGTTAGCTTTAACCTTGAAAACACTGATTTGAAATGAATAGGATTTTTCACATGCTTAATATACACAAAATAAATATATACCTCAGGTGGAATATTAGTCTTAATGATAATAATAAAGTTCAGGGCGGTGGTTACTGGTCTGGCTCCTGGGTAGAAGTGGGCTTGCTTCAGCCCTTATGTTCACAAGGAGGTTTCCTGGTACCAGCATTCTCTTCAATTGCTGTATTCCACATTGCTCCGTATGGATGGACAGGGGCATTTAGTTATGCAAAGAAATCATTTATACTCTCTTTTCTTCATTAAAATGGGAACAAGTCAGCTATTTGTCCCTCCAGGAAGTAAATTAATAACTACAAGCCTAAATAGCTGAATAAAGAACAAAAATGAAAATCTTGCTTATGGGAAGGAGTGCATTGATTTTTAACAGTGTAGTATAACAACATTGCACTAGTCATTAATTGTGCTTTTTACACTTGATACTTTTTTATATAAAACAGTTTGTGAAGCAAAGGATTCATTCCCAAATAGCAAAGTATAGCTAAGTAGCTTTCATTTGGAATATGCAAGCAATTTTTTAAATTATTGAAATAAAAACAGCAGTAACTTAAACTGTTTGGTATGGTTGTGACAGGATTTTATGAAACTTAATGTGACATTATTCTAATTTCATATATCTTAAATCATGAACAGTGATAGCAGTTGAAATACTTAACAGACAAGCAAATCATCTCTAGAAGTTTTCTGTTGACTCTAGGATTTCTTCACATCGGAATTTGACCCGGAATAATTAAGCTGCGCTTTTGTCCTGTGTGGTCACTCTTAGCTCCATACCATCTTTGTACCTCACAGAACTGTCGGCTTTAGTAGTAGCTTAAAGCAAAGTCAGTAGCAGAGTAGAGCAGGCGTACCAGGAGTTACTGTGGGACCTCTGGGATGCTTACACCACTGCAGCCTTGTTGTATAGACAATAAAAAAAGGAAGATAATCAAGCCCTTGCTTTTACCAGAAGTGGTTCCCAAAAGTTGAATACTCAGTGTGCACACAGGCCTTTGAAAGGTAAACTCTGTGACCTCCTTTCAGGAAATGTAAGACTTGTCACTGGAGCAGTCGGAAATGTCTTTATCAAGCTGGTGCCTTTAAAGTGAAAGCTCTTAACAACATTAAAATTCTGCAGTAGCCTCACTCCTTGTACCACATCTTCTCTCTTCCTCAGTCAAAGGAATTGCCAGCAGCTCCTGCAGAGTTACTGGAATCTGGTATTTCATTATTTGCCTTTTTAAATTTAATTTACTTTTTATGGAATAATTTTGTTTTTATTAATTATTCAAGGGTGGAAGTAATATGCCATGCCATACAGTCACTAGACTCATACAAGCTCTAGCATTAAAAGAAAGCTGACTGCTGTGTAATTAAGCACCTTCTCTCCAGCTCTGTAGTGCTTCTGGTTTTCTCTTCCCCTCTTTTCTGCCCCCTCGTGCTACTGAGGCTGCACTTTGGAGAGGGAATGGCCACGTGCCATGAGTGTGTTTAATGACTCTGACCATCCGTACAGCTCCAGCGGTTAAAAAAAGTAATAACGATGATCATTCATTTCCATTTTATCCTGAAAGCCTCTTCTGTCCTTAGTGTTTTGGTCAGCAACCTCTTTATTGCTTTTCCTGAGGGATATGCTCTCCAAGGTTTTTTTCCTCTCTCTCTGTTATTTTCAGGCAAGCCTCCAGGAAGTTTTTGATTTGATGTGTCACCCAAATAGATACACTTCAGATCTGCATTGTGTACAGTTTTTCATGAGTTGCTTTTTTTATAAATAGCAGCGGTCACCCTTGAAAGAGCTTTCAGTTCTGAGACCAGCTTTGAAAGATCTCTTGCTTTGTTTCAATATGTTACCTAAAGATCCAGGGTAGTGGCATGAGGACATCAGAGAAGCGGCTGAACTGCAGTCGCTGTGTCAGGATGAAGTATGGTAAAACTGCTTTTTGGCAGCACTGTTGAGAACCTCCAGCTGCTTTGTGTTGTGGAAGGAGCCTAGGACGTGATTGATGCTTCTGAGGTGATAACACTGGCTTTAGTTTCTTGTGTGCTACCATTGAGTAGCGCAAAGCAGCCACGCTGCAGAATTTTCCATCAGCTCAAGCACTCTTTCTTTGTGTTGCATTATTCCTGTGCGTGGTAATATTGGTTGGCAGAACTAGATGTACCTCTGACAAATGCAGATTTCTTGTGGAGTGAAATTCAAATGTCACTAAAATCCAAGCCTCACAAGTTGTTTGTATTTGCAGCATGGAGCGTTATGATCCAAGTAAAAACTCGTGGGAGACAGTAGCTTCAATGGCTGATAAACGAATAAACTTCGGTGTCGGTGTCATGCTGGGCTTCATTTTTGTAGTCGGTGGACACAATGGTGTGTCTCACTTAGCCAGCATTGAGAGATACGATCCTCATCAAAATCAGTGGACTGTGTGTCGACCCATGAAGGAACCCAGAACAGGTAGGGACATGCAAGACTCTCAGCAGTTAACTCGGCTATCCTTTCAGAAATAAATTGCAGTTTGACCCGATAGAAGCTGCAGTACAGTTTCAGTGACTTGTCTGCGGAGCATTGTACTTTGTGGATTGGACCAAAGATCTCTTGATCAGCTCTGTGAAAGAATGAGTATTTATTTCTCTAATTTTAATTACAGTTCAGGTTTTTGTTACAGCTCAGTATTAATAATAACATGAAGTAATATTTCTACTTTATCTTCTATTTTTTCATTAATTTTGAGTGAATTTCAGCAATTCTCTGGTTACTGTTCTATTGTATTTTATTTTACGTTGAGGCTCAGTAGCGCGTCCTCTCTTCTGTCTCCATGACAAGGAACATTGGGGCAGAAGAGCATTGCGTTGTCATAGGAAGGGGCACAAGAAGAGTCAAAAAGGAGCGTAAGACCTGAACGGAGAATGACTCTTCATTTACACCCATTTTTTTTTAAAGACAGCCCAAAGAAGGAGAGGCTGTGAGAACTTTTGTGTTCAGCCTTCAGGTGGGGGTGCCGTTCCAATTAGGAACAAAAATACTGCTGATTTCCACATTTGGTGATCGTGCAATCCTTTTTTTGTTTTCCCTTTCCAATAGGAGTTGGTGCAGCTGTAATTGATAACTACCTTTATGTGGTTGGAGGTCATTCAGGGTCATCCTATCTGAACACTGTACAGAAATACGATCCCATCTCGGATACCTGGCTGGACTCTGCTGGGATGATGTACTGTCGATGCAATTTTGGTTTGACTGCACTCTGATGAAAAGCAGAACTTTACGGACCTGATGCAAAGATGGAGCTTAATCTGCTTGAAAGTAAACCTTGCTGGCAGAGACCGTAAGCTGCGTTTTCTGAAGTTGGAAAGCTGGAGGAACGTGGCGAAGCCTGGATTGAAATGAGGAAGGATCTGTTTTCTAACAGTAAACGGCCTTTGTTACTTTAGTGACACGGGCAGAAGGAATGGAAAGCTTATTACCAGCTGGGTTTAGATAGCATCCTGTCAATGGCAGTGAATTTTAGAGTGTACTGTACATGCCTGGCATATGGTTAGAAAACTTACCGTATATCTAACCCTTTCACTTTCTAGAGCTTTTCTCTCTTCCTCCTGCCTCTATGAAACATGAAGTTTACTGTGCTTGGGGTGAGAGATGTGTGAGTGTGTTGTATGACTGGACAGTCTGCTGATAGTTGTCTGGTTGTGTCTTCATATTAAGAAAACGCCAGTGCTTCATAATTTTTTTTATGAACAGTGACTAAAGGGCTGCCTTGTTTCTGTATCTCAAGGTTTGTAAATAATAAATGCCATAGTATGTTGTCTGTACACTCTCCTTTGTTACCAGCTTACTGGTAGGAGGGCTGGGATGGTAGCAACTATTTAAAAGAAACTTACAGGCAAATTTATTGCCTCTTAATGAAATTTTTGGATCTGCTGAAGAGAAATCACATTTTTAACTTTCCCTTATACTTTCTTTTTGTGGATAAATGAGTGCTAGATTAAATGACTTAATCTTGCTAGTCTGCCATGTGTTTTCAGTTGTAATGCAAGGAAAAATTACAACAGTCATGCATCGGAAGATGCCACAGCAGCATTCATAGCATGATATACAATAAGTACTCAAAAGTGAATCCGTCCCGCCCTTCTTCCAAGCACACTTGTGTCCATAGCCTGTATAACTTCCTTTCTCAAAAGAATGTATGACTGCTTTCTCAGAGTGTTCAGATATAAAAATGGTGCTAAATGTAGGACTTAACGATAAGGCTGTTACCGATTTTAGTGCAGTATGCATAAAGCATGATTGTTTTGATTGTTCTAGTGTTTTTCTTTCTTATTTGCTTGATACATTCGTGCCTATGAAAACTGTCAAGAATAACACAATATACTGAATGAGCTCTAGGTTCGTTACATTATTTTTGTCTTTTCAGAGGATCTACATTTATTGTTCCTATTCTCACAAATACACAAACAGGGAGTGAGTAGTGAGATCCCATCTCGGGTTCTTCAGTCTTGCCTTTAACACAAGTTGAAATGAATGAAAAGCGCAGGGCATAGTTGCTCGTCCCAAGCGTGTGTCCTGTGTGACGGTGTACTGAAGGTCGGTTCCTGTGGCTGACTAGAATCTCAAGAGAGGAAACTTTGTGATAGCCCTAGACTTAGTGAAAATTTGGGCAGGTAGATAGAAAGCGATGCTGCAGGTTATAACCATTATTTAAAATAGATGACTGAGTAAATATGAATTTTAGCTAATTTAGAATGGTTGGGTTTGTCTTCTGATTTTAACTATGAATCATGGTTATCTTGAATTTCTGTTTTGATGTCTGTATGTGTATTGCCAGGCCTGGTACTGAAGAGTTTTTTTCTACATCCAGAGTTACTTTCCCCTTGTTTTAACATGTTAAATTTAATGTTTGTTTCCCCTTGTTTTTCAAGCCCATATAGTATTATTTTTGAAGGTGCAATAATATTTGAAATAGTTGCTTTAAAAGCCATTTCTTTGTAAGTATGCGAAGCGGAGGGTTTTGAGTGTGCTTGATTTGTTCTAAGTTCCTGCAAAGCTAATTGCAGCCAGGCAAACAGTGGTGTTCCTTGTTCTTCCATACGCTACTGTTCAGATTTTAAACAGTCAAGGAGATGAGGGTGTTTCCACCGTAAAACATTATTCATAGATAACAGGTGTTTGCACAGATTATAAAATCCTGCACGTATTCTTCAGATTTGGTAGAATTAAGCAGGACTTTAAAAGCAAATAAAATTGACAATTTCAGCATTTTCAATGCAGTTTATTTGACCCACTAAGGATTCCAGTTATATAGCAATAATAGCGTAATTTAATGATTTCAGTGAATCTGTCGATAGGACACAAGTAGCTACATGGTTGTACATTGCATGTTTGTGTGTGGTGAGAAGAAGGAAGGGGAGCAGGTTTGGGGCTGGGGATTAAGGGAGATGTTTCAGCCTGTTTGCATAGATTGCCTTCACATTCTGTTCAGGTAAATGCACAAGCTGAATGCTTACGTGTGCTGTTTTACTCTTCAGTCTGTTTCACAGAGATGCCATTGATTACCATGTTTTCCAATGTACACTGGAGATAAAGACGCTAACAAACTACTATTAAAAAGAGAAATATTCCTTACCTAAAAAAGAAGTTTATGCCTTTCATTGATAGGAGGCTTTCCACGCAGTTTGGTGTATGCTGTACCTTTTAGAGTTTTAGCTACAATAGGATTCCATGAATGAAGATGCTCATGTACATGTTCTGATTGGAAGTATTAGTAAACACTGTTTTCAGTTAGTAGAGAGCGGTGCAAGGTATAGAAATAGTTTTGGCTTCATCAGAACAGAAAATCCATAGGTCAGGGTGGTGTTGATGGTTATTCAGTGTTTATGTAAACATCGTTCATTTACGAAAGTCAAAGCACTTAAAATTGTAAAATGTTTTACTCTCTTTACCTAGGCAGTGGCAATGTTAAATTAGGTCATAGTGATTGACCCCAGACTGTGTGATGGTATTCCTAAATTTAAGATGGCAGCATAAACGATTTTTTAGTATGCAGGCTTGGTATGAAGAATAGGAAAAACGCCTAATGAAATATACTGCTGATATTAGATGAACTGTGTAGCTAGAAATGGATCGAACAGTGTATCAACCTAGGGATTGTGTCACTTAAAATCATGCCGTCTTCATTTCCTGTTCTGGGTGCTTGTTGTTCTGTTCACTGAAGTGCTTGGTTATAGGAAGATCAGACACAACAATCAGTTTAAATCTGCATTTAAAGAACAATACTCTCATTGTTACGTCTGTCTTGCAGTTTAAAAATTAAGGAACTTCAAATATGGTGTCACACAACTCTAAATTATCATCCAGTTCTATTTCTTAA
This sequence comes from Sagittarius serpentarius, assembly GCA_034782735.1. NCBI lineage: Eukaryota > Metazoa > Chordata > Aves > Accipitriformes > Sagittariidae > Sagittarius > Sagittarius serpentarius. The sequence goes on from JAVKLA010000040.1 coordinate 21,518,721, forward strand.
TCACTCAAAATTATCTGTAAAGCACTTTAAAATGGGTATGAGTTTATATGTGTACATACAATTCCTGAACTTCTGCGCTTTTTTTATTTTTTTTTTTTTTTTAATATACTCATCTGTAAGCTTCTTGACAGTCTCTCCTACTAGGAATGCTTTTCTTTCAGAAAGTCTAGTTGGAATTTCTAGAGGGGCAAATGTGTCCAGTACGCATTACAAACAGTTAACTGTTTTCTGGGAGACAGCATGTTACTTCTGTGAATCTGCCATCTGTAAGTCCCCATTCACTATATGAAACAATGCAAAATGTCCAAACTTGCCTTAAAATTCTTGATATTTAACTGAAACGCAAAGAACTGGATGATAATTCCTATTTTTTTGCCTTATGCGCTGTGCTGTATTTTAAACCCAAGGATAACTATAATTTTTAGCAGGATTTAATAACTGTACAGAGAATACCAAATTGTACTCGGACTTGACCAGAGTGCTTTGGTTGAGAGTATAAAATGATATATGTAGTTTTGTGTACGTAGAGTGTTCTTATGTGTACATCTTTTTTTAGCAGCAATGTTCTGGTTTTGTTATTGTTTACAAAAGCGGCATTTAAGTTCAACAGGAAAATAACTGTAACCTGCATTCTTGGTCTTTACTAGTGTTCTCAATGTGTTTGCTCTTGTGATAATGCTCTGTAAGTATTCTTGTAACTATTTCATTGAATGTGAAGCAATTTAGTAAATAAACCTGGGGAAAAACTCATTTTTACACTTTCGCTGGGTGGTGAATGTAAATACACTGTAGCTTTAGTCTTCTAACGCACGAACATCTTTGTGAGTTGTTACTCGAAAGCGGCGCTACCTCAGCCCTGCAAGGTGACAGCTAGAACGAAGGGGAGGTGGAGCAGGAGGACGCTTGCCCTTCGTGGGGAGGGGTGAGCTGCCTGGAAGACCCTGACCCCAGTAACTGCATTCCAGGGTCTTTGCCTCATTGGTATTAGAAGCTCCCGTGGAAGAGGATCTTAGTATGTGGCTTGCTATTTCCCATCTGTCGCTGTAGCCATATCTGTTGTCTGCCTGATGAATCAGTAGCCATCGAAGGAACACACAAACCCGCTTGTTCCTGCCTTCCTTGGCAGCAGAGCACGCTCTAGAAAGCTCCCGTGCAAACTGTTCCCTCCTGGTGAAGACCCAGCATCACTCCGTGACTCTGCAGAAATGTCATCTGTTCAGGGCCGGAGGGGTTTGCAGCTAAACAGTTTTGGTTTACTGTTAGACAGCTCTTCATGTTGGTGGTTTAGGGGGTGGTTTCATTTTGGGTGATGGTTTACATGAAGTAACAGGCACCCCTCTCCCTCCGTTAGCGAGATTTAAGGTTTGGCGATTGTGTGGTGAAATTATTCTTTCGCCATCTTAATCTAAATAGAAGCAGAAAGAGCTAGGGTTTTTACATAGTTCAGAGTAGAGATTAGCGTGCTGAACTCGCTTTCTTGCCCAAGGCCTGAATTCAACTGCTGGTTGCTGCCGTAGGAGACGCCGTTCACCACTGGTACTCGCAGGTACTCAGCAATACTGTCGATGAAACGTGCGTAGTCATGTAATCTGTGAACTCCAGCTAGAAAACACTGCCTTTTGTACTCGTAGTCACGTGAAAGCTGGCACAAAAGGAAAATACTCAAATGTATTTGGGGGGGGGGGGGGCCCAGGGGGGAAATATTTGCTACATTAATAAAAAACTTTCAGGTAATACCCATCAAGGACTTAGTTTTAGCTTTCCCCAAGTTTAAAGGTTGCTACTACACATTGATGTAGCAGGTACTTCAAAACACATTTGACAGATAGACAGGGCAGGAGACAATTTTTTCTGGTTTATTTTAGCATAAAGTTACCCATTTTTTAAAAAAGAAGATTGTGTCAGAAAGGTACAAACACCTTGCATAGCACTTGACCTAAACCAGCACTAGGCAGTACAATACACAACTGCTGTAGTCCTCCTCTCTCTTTGGGTCCCAAGTATACTTAATACACAGACCTTAATTTTAGGAATGGCTGGGAATGTAATGGTAAAAGGAACGTAACTCAGGGCTTTTTAGCTGTCTAATACTAACTAGAGTTGGCAAAAAAATAGAAAAATTGGATGTTTTATTTAAAAAAAAAAAAAGTTCGAAGCCCACCATAGGTGCACCCAGTAACCGTTGATTTGGGAAGCTGCAGTATAGTGCTTTTCTTTATTGAAGAGCATGGCACCTTCCAATAAATGTCTGAAAAGAAAAAGTCACGGGGCTAGCGCAAGCATCCGCTGCAGGCGTCTGCTGACGGCAAAAGTGTCTGGCAGGCGACTGCCCTCACGCAGACGGATCGTGCCCGAACCCAGCTCTGACAGAGACCTGTCCTCGTCCCCGAGGGGACCAACTCGCAGAGCAAGCGCCAGGCAAGACGTTCCTGCGCGGCCCGAAGGACAGCTTGGGCTTCCACCAGCCGGTTCAGCACTGCCTTACGGGTAGAAAAGGCAAGCGTCTCACACCCCCGTCTAGCAGAACTGGTTTCCTGTTTCGCGGCGTATAATACACTTAGCATGTAATATGGCTACTATATTCCTTGGAAAACGCCACTATGATCATCTGTGTTCCCTTTCGGCCACGTCCTCGGCTGTACTGTATGCCTTGCTGCAGACAGATCGGGGGCCCGGCGGTTCATCCTCCTTGGCACCGGGTACCCGGATTGAACTGAACAGCCAGTGTTCGCACACGAGAAGTGATAACTGGGAGATACGACAGACAAAGTAAACCGCATTAGCATTACATGAAACTTCTCAAATGGTAATTTTCTTTGCTACTAAAGCTCCAGTGTAGAAAAAAACCAAACCTGTTTGTTACCGGCTGCAATGTGCTCACGCTTCTGTGGAGTTACTTAAAGCTTCAGACGAACTGGGAGGGTCCAAGTGACAATACAGAATTCACTGTGCATTTATCTTCTGCTACTCAGTACTAGTGTGTGGCCTCCTCCCTGGGTAAGGTCATTCCCACAGCGACAGGCCAAAAGAAACCAACAGAACAGAAAATCCTTGTGCTTCTTTACTCCCGTCCCGCTCCTTGTTCACTCTTCCTCTGCAGCAAGGGCAGACGTGGGTACCGGCCATCCACCCGTGCTAGTCGGGTCTCCAAAAGAAGCTGCTGCTGCGAACAGATGGGCGCCTAGATGTCACCTAGCGTGACACCGGCCTGACGGAGACAGGACATGGGCACAGAAAATTTCAGCTATTGTCGTTTTCCCAAGCCAGAATAAGGGCTCCGAGCCTGGGCTGAACCAAACCTGCTGGGCGCTTACCCAGCTCGGTCTGGGGACGACGGCCAGCTGAGCCCGGGCTCCCCAAGGCATTTCCTGGGGAGGATGGAAATAATCGTAATCCCTTGATCTGGTTATCAAACTGCAATAATCTGCAAGTGCAGAACAATAATGACAATTGTCTCTAGAGGTCATACACGTAAAAAAAAACCCCCACCCATTTTGTGAAAGCTCAGACTTTTTTACATAGAAAGAAGTTGACATATTTTAAAAAAGTATTTATTTCTTGCCCTTATCCTACCTGCTTTGAAATTAAGGAAGAAAATTGTTAACCTTGGAAGTTACAAGACAAATTTTCTTGACTGATTGAATTTAGGATTTTCATGCATTATTTAAGTAACAAGAACGTACACCTCAAAATACACAAAATATTGCTGTAAATTGAAAATTTAGGAGTTTGTTTCTAATTGTACATAAGGTAAACCAAAAAAAAAAAAATCAAAGAGCCCCAGCATAGACTGAAACTCTTTAAACAGAAAGAACAGGGAAGGACAAGAACAAATTATTCGAAAATCGTTTCGGTCGGAGGGGAGCTCTGAAGGGCGCCAGCTCCCGCCCTGCCACCGCACACACTCCAAGGAGGAGCAGGCTGAGGTTCTGTCGGGTTGCTCAGGTCCGTGTCAGGCGGGGAGGTGGGTCTCCAGAGAAGGTACAAACCCGGGCGCAGGCTGGGTCGGCGCGCCGGTGGTGCCGGGGGTACAAGCGACACCCCCGCCCCGAGAACAGGCGCGGCCGGGATGAGCGCCCAGCCTCCTCCCGCACCCCTCTCTTGCCCTTTTGATGACGCCCTGAGCACAAGCACCCTGCTGAGCCCTCTCTTGGTCAAACCTCCATCGCACGGACACGACCTGCAGTTGCCTCCTGCCCACTTTGAAAGCCCGAGCCTTCCCGCACGGAGGTGTAAAAGGCTTTTCCCGAAGCAGTACGACCGGCTGCGTTTCCACACCTTTCCTGCCAGCCGGGGCAGGACGTCGTGTGTGTCGGAGCCGTCTGACGGCCAGTCCCGGCGCCCCGTGTGCCCCCGCCATGCTGCTCTGGCTGCTGGCCCCTTCTCCCCCCCGATTTTTGAAGGCAGTTTATGATCAAATCTCTTTTTTTTAACCTAGATATTGCTTTAATTTACTACTAATGCACTTTCACAATCTCCAACACATACAGGATCAGAGTGCTCCGATTTTAAGACTTGGCATAAAAACAATTAGCGCACTGTAACGTGACATGTGTCCAGTCACTTAAAGTGTCTTGCCATTGTCCTGAACTTTGTCAGAATTAAAAATTGCAATGACGATGTCTTACTGACTCTGCAAAGTAATTTTTAACAGCTAGAGAACTTACCAGCTGTACAAACTGCAGACCCCACGCCTGAATACTTCCCAGCATCTCTGTAATTCTGAAATGCCTTTGGCAAGTGAGAAAAAGATTTGGAAACTGTATTACACAGTCCTCAGACCATGTGTGAGCCGGAAGCACATGTTAATCTTCCACGGACAGATTGAAGTGTTTCCAAACATTAACGTATCAGCTACAAAAAAATAGGATATTGGCAAAACTGAGATAATTTCATTGCATAATATACTTGAAAATACAAATATTCCTCTGACAATTTCATTGATGTCTTAAAAACAAGCAACACGGCAGCGAGTTACTTTCCTTTCAACTGTGCGGTAATGACCATCTATCCAAACTGTTTTGGCGTTTCCACCACGCAGCCACTGAGAAAAACGTGTCCCTTCAGCGAATGGCGAGTGTCCCAAATTCGCCCCCGAGAGTCGCCGTAGGGTTTCCTATGGGTCGGCCAAGCCAAGGAGCGGAAACGCTTGCCCTCGCTCCTCCCGAGTCAGCTCCCCAGGCATTGCCCGCTTCCGGAGGAGACGGTCAGGGGCCAGGACAGCCCTGCCTCGGGCCACCTCCCGCCCCTGCCCACCCTCCACCCCTCTGCGGGCAGCGCGGGCAGCCGGCTCCGTCGGCCTGCTGCCCAGGGGAAAGCGGCTCCCGCTTGCCCAGACCCTCAGACTTGGGCCCTTTCCAGCCCCGGCTTCTCGCCAGGTCGGTCCCAGCTCCGCAGCGACGATGGCGGTGTGAGGGGGGCAGCTGGGGCGGGGGCGGAGGGAGGTGGGGCGCAGGAACGGGACTAACCCAAGGCATGGATTATGCCTGGCCAAGCTAAGCGGGTAGCATAGCTTCTGTTATTCTTCTGCCCAAAGAAAAACAGTTTTTCTTAGCTTGAGGAGTCACATAAATACCTGTTCTCGTGGTGGTGTCCTTGGGAAGGCTAATGACGGCGAGCAGGAGCCCGGTGCCGGCCCCACTCCCCAAGCCCTCTCTGCCCGGCAGGCGTGGGGCACCGCATCCCTCGCGCCCGCCCGTCCCTCACCCAGGCTGTTTCAGCACCTGTGGGCAAAGCACCGAGATGCCGGTTTTATTTGCTTGGCTCGTTCTGATAAGGTGCTCTCACACCGTAGTGCTCTTGGTATTTCCTTATTCTGTTGTCAATTACCGTTTCAACTAACTTGCCGTGTTTACACTACAATTCCCTAGCTCATGCTGGCGACCTCTACAAATACAGATGACCCTTCTTAAGGCGCACTGTGCTAGCTGACGGTGGCAATTCAACTCCTTGGTCTGGTGTGATGTGACCCTGCCAGCTATCGCGACAGCTGTGCAGGAAGAGGCCGGCTCTCCCGCGGCCGCCTCTCCGGGGCCGATACACCCTGGGGTGAAGAAGCATTACAGCTGGTGACCGAAGGGACAGCAGGGGCTGGGGAAGGTGGAGGGGAAAAGGAAGGTGCTTCGGTTTCAAAAGTTCAGTTTTTCAGAATAGGTAGAACAGTGTTTAACTAGAAGGGAAATTGCCTTTGCCCTTCAGTTCTCTAGCGGAGAGAAAAAACACTTTTTCCCCGCCCCTCTCAGACGCGTACGGCAGGTTGTGTCCTTAGGTAGTGCTATTAGAAATGGAAGTCCTGTGCATTCCGAAGTAGAAAAATGGTATCGCTTTCGGTGGTGCTACTTGAGAGTTAGAGTTGAGGACATGCTTGAGTGCTTTATTTAATTGGAGACAAAATTCAAATACCAACAGCTTTGAGCTGCAAATTTGGGTATATATTTTAGTCCTAAAACCTCCAGGCTGCAGAGCAGTTGTTCGGCCCATTATTAATGTTAGGATGCAGCAGGTATTTCGTTCCGACGTGGACCTGGATTTGCCTTGCAGAATCCCTCCACGCTTGTTTTTTGCATTCTTCATAGGTGTATTTTAAGGTTCCTGTGTATGCTAAACTAAATGCAACAGTCTGTACATACCAACTGCACTACTGCTGCAGGCAGCAAGGGGACCGTGAGGAAAGAACTGGAAGTCCTATTAAATCCTGCTCCCCGTTCTCCAAAGGGCTGCACCGCGCTCTCCTTGCCATCAGCAGGAGATTGCCAAGGAGGAACGTGCCAGCGTTCAGTCAGCACCACGGAAGGTGCTCAGGGCCTCGAGGATCCAACCTTTGGGGGTGCTTGTGGGCCCCACGGACCCATCCTGTCACCCTCCGCTGGCACCAGCACCCTAAAGGTGCAACATGTTTTGTCTCCTTCAGGGAAAGTATTTGAAGATGTGAATAAAAGGGGTCAAAAACCTTTCGCTGAGTGCCCCAGCCTCTGCCTGCACCAGTGAATAAAGCACTGCGGGGTCTGCTTTTGTTTTACTAACAGGGCAACACGCCCTGTGCTCTAAGGGTCATCTCTTTGGCGTGTAGGTTATAAAACACAAAAACTCTCCCCCGCAAGGCTTTAATCTGAATGGCATTTTAAAGCTGGGAAGCTGTACGCAGCACGGTCTCCTCGCACACCGATGCAGGCAGCATCCTTTTAGATCAATTTGTGATGCAGCAGCTCTCCAAGTAATTTTTGAAATGAAGCTTGCCGCCGTCTTTTCTCAGTCGCAGACGCCAGCCCTGAGCCAAAGCAGGGGAATCGCCCGGCTAACGCACAAATCACGCCGGCGAACGCTGCTGGAAAGTCAGCACTGGAAAGAGCGAGCGTGGAAATAACACGGCATCAGGCACGAGCCCTCCTGCAAGCAGAGGAGGCCGGGCGGAGGCGAACGCGCTGAGCACAAGCGCGGATCTGCCGCCTTGTCCAGGCAGCCGCCGCCTGTTTGCCGGCCACAGCAATGAGCCGGGGCCACGGCCCTGATTTGAAGGCAAAAGCCAGGCTGCGGGTGGGAGCGAAGCCTCAGAGCAGGTAGTAATGCACCAGTTACCCGCAACTATTTGTGCCGCGGTTCTGCCGACAAAGCAGAGGCTGCGGCTGGAAGGAGAGGTAACGCAAGGCTCCTGCCCCTCGCTGCCTGCCCCGCCGGTGAGAACAATGCATGCACACACGCAGTGCGTGCCCCGGGGAGCTGTGTGGAGATGTCCCAGTACATTAAAAGACCAAAGCAAGATGTACCCGTTGCTGCTTCTGACGGTAGGGAGTGTTACGTCTTGTTACGCCTTGGCTGGTGCCTACACCGACGTCTGGGCTGGTGCCCTCCTGCAGGCAGGGCCCAGGCAGCGCGCAGGCAGCGGGTCCCTGCCCTCCCGGCTGTCGGGTTGCTCTGTCTTGCAGCAGGAGCCTGGGAGGAGAGAAACCCCTGCGGCTGTCCCCGCTGGAGCCAAGCGCCTCCTGCTCTGCGCAGCGTTGGTGAAGCGAGGGAGGAGATCCCTGGCCCGAGCGGGGGGGGGGACAGCTCGGTGCGGGGCTGCAGGGACCCCGCAGCCATCCCCAGAGGGAAAGGGTGTGCGGCCGGGGCTGGAAACCCCCCCACCGCCTCGCCACGCTCCGCATGCCGCCCACGGGCTGCACGGAGGGGCCTTAAAGCATGGAAGCAGCTGTGCTGGTGCTTGGTTTTCCCCCCAATTTGTCTAAAGGTTGGAGAAGGCTGCACGTCCTCCGCCAGTTGCTTTTTCTCCAGGGAGCCTTACCCACCAGCGCTGCAAAGCCAGCCCAGCTAGGTACAGCTGGGAGCCCAGGTTTCTCCATCCCGCTTGTCCCTGCTCCCTGGCCTTGGTCTTCCGCTCCTGCCCTGCCGCTCTCAGCCTTTCCTCCGGCAGGCTTTTTAATATTGATGCAGCCTAAAAGTAGCAGGAGTGGTGCAAAATACATTTGATGTTACGCAACTTGTGTTTTATGCCTTGCAGAGTGTTATCATCTGCTGAATTTTACAATCAGGCTCCCTGCAGTCCGTCTGTACCTCCCTGCAGAAAGCCACCGCATCGCTGATGAGATTATCCACCTCGCTGCCGGGCTGGCCCCGGCACCGGCTGCCCTGTGCCTGCCGGGACGGCACCCCGTGCCGCGCAGAGTGCCGGTGCCCGTGGCTACTGCCGCTGCCACGCTGCCAGGTCCTCCTCGCGGGTCCGACCGCCTTCGCGCAAAGGCTTTCACACTTCAGACAGCAAAGGTCGGGGTTTCCCGGAGGACAGGCTGGCATGTTTTTTAAAGCAGAGAAAGGGCAAAACAAACCAGAAATAAGGGCTGGTTGCAGACAGCTCTGCCTGCCCGTCCGTGGGGGGATGTATGTGCTGCCCATGCCCTGCGAGACCGTGGGTCCCTGGGAGTGATGCTGGTGGCAGAGGATGCCCAGGCAGATCCAGGCTTTTTGGGGAGACCCCGTTCACCCGGCTTCATCTTCCCAGGGAGCTGCAAACCTCTTACAGTTTTGTGGACAACTACAGAAGCCACAGGGACTGTATTATTTTACACTCACCCACAACAAACTTAAAAAGACGGTAACACTTCTTACAATAACAACACGAATCATAGAATCATAGAATTGTAGAATGGTTTGGTTTGGAAGGGACCTTAAAGATCATCCAGTTCGAACCCCCTGCCATGGGCAGGGACCCCTTCCACCAGACCAGTGTGGTGGGTTGACCCTGGCTGGATGCCAGGTGCCCACCAAAGCCGCGCTGTCACTCCCCCTCCTCAACTGGACAGGGGAGAGAGAATATAACGAAAGGCTCGTGGGTCGAGATAAGGACAGGGAGAGATGACTTAACCAATTACTGTCACAGGCAAAACAGAGTCGATGTGGGGAAAAATGAACTTAATTTATTGCCAATTAAACCAGAGTAAGGTAATGAGAAATAAAAATCAAATCTTAAAACACCTTCCCCCCACCCCTTCTTCCCGGGCACAGCTTCACTCCCAAATTCTTTACCAACTCCCCCCGAGCGGCACAGGGGGACGGGGAATG
>JAVKLA010000040.1:21528372-21551368 GCA_034782735.1 Sagittarius serpentarius
TCATCGGAGAGGTGCTCCAGCCCTCTGGTCGTCTTCGTGGCCTCCTCCAGCCTCGCTCCAACAGGTCCATGTCCTTCGTCTGTTGGGGGCCCCAGAGCTGATAGTGCTGCAGGGGGGGTCTCGGGAGAGCAGAGTAGAGGGGGAGAATCCCCTCCCTCGACCTGCTGGCCACGCTGCTTGTGATGCAGCCCAGGATCTGGTTGCCCTTCTGGGCTGCGAGCGCACATTGCCGGCTCATGTTGAGCTTCTCGTCAACCAACACCCCCAAGTCCTTCTCCGCAGGGCTGCTCTCAGTCCATTCTCCCCCCAGCCTGTATCTGTGCTTGGGATTGCCCCGACACAGGTGCAGGACCTTGCGCTTGGCCTTGTTGAACTTCAGGAGGTTCGCACGGGCCCACCTCTCAAGCCTGCCAAGGTCCCTCTGGATGGCATCCCTTCCCTCCAGCGGGTCGACCGCACCACACAGCTTGGTGTCGTTGGCAAATTCGCCAAGGGTGCACTCAATCCCACTATCAGTGTCGCTGACAAAGATGTTAAACAGCACCGGTCCCAGTATACCGACCCCTGAGGAACAGCACTCATCACTGGTCTGCACTTGGGCATCGAGCCGTTGACCGCAACACTTTCAGTGTGACCATCCAGCCAATTCCTTACCCACCAAGTGGTCCATCTGTCAAATCCGTGTCTCTCCAATTTAGAGACACGGCTGTCATGCAGGATAGTGTTAAATGCTTTGGACAAGTCCAGGTAGATGATGTCAGAAACACAGAAACAACCAACAGTGAGTGCTGAATGCTGGCCTTTGGGCCAGTTTAAGTCTTTTTTAATAAATGAAAATGTCTTTGCGTGCCAGCCCAGGCAGGATGGACGGGGCAGTGTGGGAGCTGGGCTGGGTGAGTGTCCCCGTGCGCCCTGCTGCAAAGCAATGCCCAGCAATGCCGGGGAGGAGCGGGGAGAGGAGCGGCAGAAATCTGTGCCGGTGGTTCTCCCATCAGTGACTGCTGCTCCCTCACTGGTCACATCTCCCATCACCTCCATTCCTCCTCCTTGTTTAACCAGCGGCTTCCCTGCCTTTGGTAACAAGCCGTTGCGCAATTTCCTTCTTGAAATGATTTCAGCGCAACAGAAACAATACGTCCGTGTCAAGAACAGCCGCAGCCTGTGGTGGTTCCCTGCTGGACCTCGCCGTGAAGCAGCAGTAGCTCATTCACTGAATTACATTTTCGGACTGGGGTTACCAGCACTGGAAACATTCCTTCCTCAGAAGCCAGGGGGATTTCTGAACGACCCCTGCTTTCCGGGGCCTGGATGGACTGGATTTATTTTGAGACTAATTCACTTCCAAATTTTGCTCCGATTAAAATCAAGGCTGAGCGCTGCGTCAAGAGTTTGGCACGGCAGGGAGCCTGTGGCTGCTCCCGGGCGTGTGCCGACACTGGGTGCTCCCCAGAGCAGCGTGGCCCTGGGGGGACCCATTTATTTTGGAGGCCGTGGATGCTCAGGCTGTGCTGAGAATGGTCAGGCTGGGTTAACTGGTGAGAGTCTGGGAGGTGCTGAGCCTAGTTATATGGTTAAAAAAAAATGCACCTGAAAGCTTCAGGCATCCCTCCCTGTCTGTCTCAGGGATGAACAGATGGCTGTATTTCTCTAAATACCCTAAATAAAAAGTTAATGTCTTCAAAGTACTAATATGTATATTGCCAGGAAAAATATAATGAGATAAAGTGTTTGCTTTCCTCTGCTCCCAGCACAAATAAACGTTTGAGTCACCAGGGGAACCGAAAACCCTGATCCGTCATCTCCAAAGCGCCTGTCGCAGGCACGTGGGGCTTACAAACACCCTGCCTTTCGGCCCAGGAAGGGTGGCTCTGGCGTGCCCACAGCGTGGCGAGAGGAGAGGTGGAGGGAGACTATTCTGTACTCGTGTTTATACTTTCTATACTCTTATATTCTCAGACTGTCACCCAAACTACCCCCGAGCTTCAGGCTCTGCGCTGCTGCACGAAGGATGCTGCGAGAGTCCCGGGGCTGCGGCTGCATTAGAGGCACTGCAGAAGAGAATGGCCTAAGTGACATTGGGTTGGGGACGATGGCAGCCCGGCAGGCTCAGGGACACATTTTTGGGGCAAGAAGGGGAGTTCAGCTTCTCCATCCCCCCGAGAAGGAAACTGGGCAGAGCCTTGTGCTGCCTCCCTGCCTCAACAACCGGCTTGAGCTTCTTGAGGACCGCCTCGGCTCTAGGGACAGGAGAGATCCCTTGTCCCTGCGCGGGGCTGGTACCTGAACCCGGGAATGGGAGACAATATTGAGGGGGAGGGGGATTTACGTGGTGCCAAGGCCACTGGGCCCCTCGGCGGCCGAGGTGGGCTGTCAGAGGCCGCCGGGGCCGTGGCCGGCTGGAGCTCCTCCAGCGATGCTTGTCTCTTCCTTGTCACCTTTAATTCGTTGTGCTCAGCAAGACCAGAGAAAACGTGCGTGTTTCCCCGAGGAATGGGCTTTCAAAGGCAATTTTCAGTAAAATGAAAAACTTTCCCCCCTCCCCCCCCCCTTTAATTGAGAGCTCTTTCGCTGAGCGATGGCGGGGAACAGAAACCTGCAGTGGGGCTGGGTGGTCACTGGATGTCAGTGTTGATTCACGCAGGGACAGGCACGGGTGGGGGGTCTCAGCCGCCCCCCCAGGCACCCTGGCACCCCCCACTGCACCCAGCCGAGACCCCCCCTGCCCGGGGGGGGCAGCCGCCCGAGAGTTCGATGAAACCGAGCAACGCCGCACTCGCTGTGCGATTCCTTCTCGTGGCCGTGGGCACGGATGTCGGGGTGCCCCCGTCACCGCTGTCTCAGCCGAGATGCTGCCCGGGTTTGCTGGTGCCTTCCCCGGGGGCCCAGGGCTGAGCCCCGCAGGCATTTCGTCCCCTATCAGCAGCCACCGGCAGCTCTGGCCTCGTCGCGAGGATGCTGGTCACCCCGGGACCCCCAGCCAGGGCTGCTCCTCTCCGTCTCCTTCCCTGCCACCGTCCCCACGCAGGAGCGGCCGTCCCTGCTGCTGCAAGGCCACGCGAGCCTGGGAAAGGTGGGCAAGCGGGTCCTCAGCGGCCGGTCCTCCTTGGCAGGACCACCGGCAGCGATGTGGGGAGCGGGCTGTGGGATGTGACCTGCACCCCCTCGCTGGCAGCACCCCCCCGCTGGCAGCACCCCCCCGCCCCGATCAGCGAGTGCTCCTGGGTTTCAGGGAAGTGATATTGTAAGTGAAATTGTAAATACAAAAAAAAAGAGGAATTAATGCAGCTTTGCATGCCTTAAGCAAGAGAAGATGTACTTGGAAAAGACGGGAGTCGCTGCTTGAGGTACTTGGAGAGGCGGGAGGCGTTGTTCAGAGGCTAAACCCTAGATAGCGGGAGGCCCAGCGACAGAGAAACCCGAGGCTGTTGTGTCAGTACGGAGGGCTTGTGGGCTTGAGTTGGTCAGCTAATTAATGGCTGATAAAGGGGCTTCCATAAGGACTGAGCAGGCGTAAAGTTGGAGGTCATCAAGCGGACACCGTGAGGAAGACTTCGGACTGCCACTAGAGACCCTCGAAAGACCACAGACTCATTTTGTTAAGCATGCGTAATGAAGATGCATATATTATAATTTGTTCCAGGAAACAGAATGAATATGCATGATTATTCCGGGAATTGTAATAAACTCGTAAATAACAGATCTACATAATCAGGTACCGGTTTAAGTTTTGGTATGCACGATAGGAGGAATTATCCCCCGTGCATCCAGTGCTGCAACAAAGAATGCCTGCCTTCTAAAACTTAAAGACAAGGCTTAGGGGGTTCTTTTATGACCGACTTCTACGGTAACAACACGGCCTGCGGAAACGCGCCGGTGGGAGCTGGGCGCTGCTGGGGCTCCTCGCCCTGGGAGGCTGCAGGGGCTGCCCCCGCAAACCAAGCCCTGGCAGGGCAGCGCAGCAGCACTCAGGCAGCGCTGGGCTGGCAACGAGTCCCTCGCTGCAGCTCTCGGCTGCGGAGGCTGCCCTGCGAGGCTGAAAAAGAGCCCGAAATAGCACAGCCGGGGCAGAGTGGGACCCCCCCATCAGCGTGAGCCTGCAGCCCCAGAGCCCAGCCCCGGGATGCAGACACGAAAAAGCACCTGGTCTTGGTCCGTGGTGAAAGGAGGAGGAACTGGGCCCCGCTGTGAGAGCAGAGCACTGGAGAGCTGCAGGCAGGGTGGGCACCTCTGCTCGCCCCCGCCTCGCTCACGGGGCTACAAGCGGTGCCCACACCTCCGAGCGTCCCTGTGCTGCCGCTGGGAGAAGTGCTGAGATCGGGGGGTGCTCCCACCCCGGGGGGGGTTCACCCTGCCACAGGCTGCCCCTCTCTCCCGCAGAGCCCACCCCCGGACCGGGGCCCCGGCGGGTGTAGGGATGCCCCATAAGGGCTTGTGTTGGATTGCCGTACTGGGAGATGCTGCCCGCTGGCTGGGAAATGTCAAGTTTTGCAGCCGGGCTGTTGCAATAATGGGTTTCAGCCGGAATTAAAGGTATTAATGCACCACTGATCTCTTGCTGCAAATCCTTCCGCTACGGCAGAGGGATTACAAGGAGGTTTTTCTCCCCCTTCTCTTAGTCACCCACAGAGCACACTCTAATGAACTGGGCTCTTCCAGCCGGAATCGCGGCTCCCTCCCCATGGCCCCGGCGAGCTCCTGGGCCGCACCAGCGGGCACCGGGGACTCCCTTCCACAGACCCACGTTTTCATAACAGGCTCCATTGACTCCCACAGCAGTCGGCCGCCTTGCTTGCTCATGTCCTCCTCCTCCTCCCCGCCAGGTTATGGCTGCCTTTACGGATGACAAGGGCAGTGTGTCGATGAAGGGGGTTCTGGCGTCCACGAGGCTCTGTCCTCTGGCAGGCAGAGGCCTTCCGTGCCGCCGGGCACTGCCGGCACGGCCCTCCTCCGGCATCTGCCCCAGACAACTCCTATCTCCTACCTGGTTCTCCCCTGCAGCTCTCCCTGCGGGATCGCTTTGGGATCCCCTTTCCTCTGCTGGATCCGTCCAGCTTTGCACGCCCCAGCGAGCATCTCCGCCTCGGCCGAGCTCCCGCCTCTTCTGCTCTCCTCGCCCAAGATCCCGCGGCGGGATCCCCCCCTCCTGCTGGGCAGCCCCCCTGCCCCTCTCTAGACCTACTGACACACCATACGGGAAAACATCCCAGTGTGTGAAGGTCGCAGCTGCTGCCCACCCGGCCAAAGCCGCTGTTTGACTCCAGCCATGCTCACGCAGCCATCAGTGCCTGCAGTGCAGCATCCAGCCTCCTTTCATCTCCCCCTGGGCCAAAAACCGGAGGCTACGAGTAAGTGCCTCCTAAATACGGCATTCTAGCTTCTACTTCATTCCCATGTGGTACTGGAAATCAAAGTTAATATTTGGAGGTATGCCGGTGCATACACAAAGTATGTCTTGAGTTTTCTCTGCCTTACTGTTTAATTTAAATCCTGAATTGTCCTAAATGAAAAAGTACTTTACTTACT
This sequence comes from Sagittarius serpentarius, assembly GCA_034782735.1. NCBI lineage: Eukaryota > Metazoa > Chordata > Aves > Accipitriformes > Sagittariidae > Sagittarius > Sagittarius serpentarius. Next base: position 21,533,896 of record JAVKLA010000040.1, read on the forward strand.
TGTGCAGATTAATTTAGAGAGCTCGAGATAATAATATTTTATAAATTTAGCATGAATTTCCCAAAAGATTTGCGGTTATTCAGATTAAACTAATTCAGTTCAGGCTGGTACTCAACTAGGAAACAAACACAGCTTGCTTTTTTTTTTCTTCAAAGTCCTCACCAAGCTCAGCGAGAAAGCTGCGAAAACAATAAAGGGAACATAGGGGTGGTGAAATCCCGCGAGAGGGGCGGCTCTGCAGTCTGAATGCACCCAGACCCAGGGGACCCGTTTGGGTCCTCCTCGATGGCAGGGAAGGGAAGGAGAGGAGGGGTGGCAGGGGAGCAGGCTGGTCCCTGCGGTGCCTCATCTCGGCTGCCGGGCGCAGGGGGAGAAAGCATCCTCCTGCCCCAAAATCCTTCTCACGACCGTCCCCATGCCTGAGGCCGCAGGAAAGGGCAAACACAGCAGGGAGAGGAGGGGCTGAAGGCACCTCGGGAAAGGGGGTGTTCGGAGGTACAGCTTCAGGGAGGCTGCGGGCACCCCCTTACCCAGCCTGGTGCCTGGACCACCCTTGCTCTGGACCATGGCGCGGCGCGGCTGGGATGGGAAGGGCATGTCCCTGGTGTGGCACCGCCATGCCAGGGCTTTCCCTGCCAGCAGCAAGCTGTGCTGGGAGCAGGGCAGCAGGCACGTACCCTGCCAGCAGGTAAGCTGCCATGAAGACACAGGTAGCCCATCAGTTTAAAACGCGCAGGAGAAGGGGCCCGGCAGCGGGGATCACCGAAGCCACGTTAGCAGCTCAGCGTCGAGGAGAGCTGCTTTGGTTGCACCCGATTACCTGGCACGAAGCTGCAGCCGCCCGCTGTGCCTGGGCGGGCAGAGGCACGAGGGCAGCGGTGGTCGGGCGAGGGCCTCGGCAGCGGTGCAGAGGACGCTGCTCTGCCGGGGACGAGGCATCCTTCGCTGTGTCCCTGCCGCTGGTCATCTCCAGGCCGTGCCAGCTTGCGACAGGGTGAGGCACGGACCGAAGCTGGTGCCGGCATCATGGGGACAGGGTGCTGGGACAGCGCACCGACCCTCCCAGTGCCGTGTGGGCAAGGAGCAAAGGCCAGCTCTGGGCAGAATCCACTCTCCCCAGTGTGGGGACTGGGAGGGCACCGGTTTGCTTGTGCCAACGTAGAGGCGACCCTCCATGTGCCAGGGAAGGGGTGCGAAGGCTCTGCAGGTGCTCTGGCATGAGACTTTGGAGACCTCCACCGCCCTCCTGCCATAACCCCCCCCCATCCTCCCCAGTGCCTCCCTGCAACCCCCACTGCTCCCCCGACAGTGCCAGCCCCCGGGCAGGACCGCCGGCAGCGCCCAGCCCCGTGCCCGGCTCGGCAGTATGGTTGAGCCCGTGGCAGGCGTGGAGATTTGGCTTTTGCCTGATTTGTATTGAGGTCACATACGCGTCAGAGCAAACTTCGGCAGCTCCCCGGTCTCGCTGGGGGCAGCAGCATCTGCGCCGGCTCGGGGGCCGGGGGGGGCCCGACACGCGGTGCCCGGCACTGTCTCACCCTGTGCCGGGGCAGGGAAGCAAGCTGTGCTTTTAGGGCGAGCCTCCTGCTCACAAAGTATTTTAAGGCACATCTGGGGGGGTCCAACCTGATGACGGTCCTGTTCCCATCTTCTTAAAGAGTGAATACAATGTATTTCCACATCAGCACGGGGAGGATGGAGAAAGAGGAGAAGAGAACGAATATTTGCAAGAGTTTCTTTAATTACCATGAATCACTGCAGCATTTAAAATACTTGTCCTGCCTTTGATAGGATGAATAATACGCAGCGGTCAGATATTAGCATTCGAGACGGGTAGCAGGATGGAAGGGCTTCGGCAGTGGGAATAAAGCAGCAGACAGCATGCGCTGACAGCTGCGAGGAACGCAGCAAATATTAACGACGGCAGCTGGAGAGGCCGGGAGAATGGCAATTCCCCGGTGGGGCCTCCCCCGCGTCCTCGCCCCTCCTTTGCATTCACTGCAAAGCTTCACCGCCTCAGTCTTTACACAGGCACCAGAAACCGGCCCGGGCGGCAGTGGCGGGGAGCGGGGAGAGCCCCCCAGGAGGACACCGGGTGTCTCTCCTGCCCCCAAAGCGTGGCCGGCCGGCCTGGGAGGCACCGTGGGATGGCACATGGCACCTTCGTCCTGCGGACGTGCCTTGAGGCACCCCGGGGAGCGGCCGGCCGGCCGGCCCTGCAGCCGTCGGCGGGACCGTGCGGCCACCACCTCCCGTTACAGCAGTCTCTGAAGTGGGGAGGGCTGTACCCCAGCAGGTGAGGGTGTGAGGGCGGTCAGAACCTCACCCAAAATCTCCAGCAGCATTTTTTTTTCTTTTTTTTTTTTTTTAGTTTGGAGAATTAAAACTGTGAGCAGCCCTGGTAGCACAGCATGCTCCGGGTGAAGCCCAAGCCTTCCCACCGACATCGGGTGGCACGTGGAGCTCCAGCCATTCCCAAAAACCACGGTGGCTGCGTCCTTCAGTCCAGTGCGGCTCGGAAAAGTACCCTGTTCCCAACGGCAGTGCCTGCGGTGGGAATAACCCCTCCCCTGTCCTTGTCATCCCTCTCACCCCTCTGCCGGGGCTGGGGAGCCCCGGCACGGCACAGGGGGTGCTCGCACTCCTCCCTAACCCACCCCTCAGCCACCTCTGGGTGAGATCAGCATCCCTCGTTGAGCCTTCTCTGAGTTTGTCTCTTTTTGAACAACTTCTCCGTTCCTCTGTGTCCTCTTCCCTGGTCCAGCTGGAGGACTAATTGTTATGAGATGACGTAAGGCCCAAGGTATTTGTCACCGCTGTCACTTGTCTTTGCTCCTGGGTATGACACCTGCAAGGTCTGTAAAGCCGGCTCTCTCCCCAGGTCACAGCTTTGAGAGCCGCAGCCATTATCAGGGCCGGCAATTGCTGCTTTGCACCCAGCAGCATCGTGCATATGGCCCCAGCACGGAGCTCGTGTATTCCTCCTGGTGAGAGGAAGTCTCTGACAGCGGAGGGAAAAGAATAAAGCCAGAAATGATGGGCTAATAAAAAAGTTTTCCATGCAGGGCTAAATACACATGATGCAGGAAAGCAGGGTATTTTCTAGGGCCTGCGGGACTGCTGCATGGGCTAGCTGGGCGTGTGAAGGCATCCTGTTTCCAAACTGACAGCCCTTCCACAAGGACAAGAGCTGAAGAACACATGAACCTGCTGCTATTTGGTGCATTTTAGGCGCTATACACCCGTAAGCGTGTTCCGTATAGCCAGTACTCAAGCATCCCAGTTGAAGATACATTTATCCACATGCCCCTCACCCGGACAGGCGTCCTTCCCCCTTTCTGGCCAGGGAAGCGTGCGGGCACAGCCAGGCTCGCAGAGGGGCTTGCCCAACCCATCTGCATGGGAGCTCAGTGCCGGGGGAACCCGCAGGATCCCCCCCTCTCCCGGGGTCCCAGGCAGGCGCCGGCAGAGGCTCTCGGGGCCCCCAAAGCACTTGGCCAGGCTTGATTTTTTCCCCAGTGAAACATGTAAGAGAAGGGACTGAAAAGGGGGGTGCGGGAGGCAAAGACGCAAGTCCGCAAGCACCTTGTTTTCTGAGGGCGTAGGGCTGAGTTTGGAAAAAATAATGCCCTGCACCAAGTGAGAGCTCAGAGCAAAAGCAGGTTTGTACGAGGTAGGCTTGGGCCGTGCTGTGGTGCCCAAAAGCCAACGAGAAGTTGCATCCCGAGCCCCTGATCTGAGCCTGGATGCACGACTGCTGTGAGGGCTGTGAAGTTACCTGGCAGCTGAAGCAGAACTGCCCTGACGGGGAGGGATGGAGCGTGGGAGGTGCAAGGAGCAGCAGGCACCGCTCCTGGAAATCTGTCTTGTTGGATTTTAGACACGTTTGGTTGTTTGCTGTTGTCTTCAGCCCTGTCCCGCCTGGCTGTGTGTCAGCAACGGTGCTGCAGCCCACGGAGCCACAGCCGCTCCCGGGGACGGGGGGGCAAGCCTGGGTCAGAGACCGGAGCGGTCACAGAGGTGGTAAGTCTGGAGGCAGAGAGTGGGATTAAGAGGAAATAATTCCAGGGACGAGCTGAAAGAGGCTGATGACATTGCATCCCGTTGAGCCTCTTGCCTTCCTGGCAGCATCTGTGGGAGGTTACATCTGCCTGCTCCGCTCTTCCCTGCCGAAGGAGCCTCAGCTCCAGTAATGTGATTTGCGCAGCAGACGATAGATGAGGGATCTCCGGTTCTGCTTTACGCGATCTCCAGTGCCTGTGGTTCCCGAGATGTGTTTGTCTTCACTGATGGTGTTGACTCATTACGGCTTTTCCCCAATTTCCTTAAACCCCTCTTTAGTCAGGTGTAACGCCAAAGGGGGTAGTGTCAGCACAGCGTATGTTTAGGTTTTTGCTCTGAATTGCCGCTACGGATTTCATTTCCGACTCAAAGCTGGGTTTTCCAAAACCATCCAAAATTTTTGGATGAGCAGCTAGTTAGGTGAGTGGGAAAGGTTTAGATGCTCCATTCCTATTAACGTGGTCATCCGCCTGCCCCAAGTCCTTATGATGGCTGGCAATGGCGCTCGAAAGAGCAAGATGTGCTGATGGTGACGGAGGGGTGCTCGTCGCCTCGCTCTTGCTCTGGCAGGCGGGCTTCAGGCTGGCAGGACCTCGGTGCCCGCCGTCCCGCAGCCCCCCCAGCCTCATCACTCCCTTCCCCGCTGGCATCTCTTTTGCACGGGGAGCCCCAAATACTGACCCTGTGGAGGCCTTGCTATAAATATTTGAAGACAATGAAGTCTGATTTCTGTCGTGTTAAGGAAAAGCTGTAGGGATGCTATAGAGTCGAAAAGCCCACGGTTAATCCCGGGAGGTATCCGGGTATCTGGTTTTTGGTCCCTTTCTTCCTTCTGATGGCTTCTCTCTTCCCAGGGTTATCACATTTCATCTGCATTCAGATTACTGCAGGAAAAAAAACACTCTAGCCCGTTTAATTTAAAGTGACAGACCTTATCACACAGTGTCATCCTGTATTTCCAAGAGGAAAAAGAGAAATAGAGTGAGAAAACAGAAAAAAAATCATTTTAATACTCCCTGGAGATGCTGTAAGATGAGCTGTGACACGGGGTTAATTTGGGAGACGTGGAGCCAGAACTGGGCTCTGCTCGGCATCATCACACCTCTGAGCAGCCCATTTCAGGGCTGGGGTGGCACTGCTTTGTAGGAATTCAAGCTGGGAAAGCCCAGGAGGGAACTGGTAGGACTGGGCTGGGGGGGGCAGTGAGACTTCCTAGGGCTGTGCTGGTCCCAGGGCAGCGCCGGGACCGGTGGCAGTGACAGGAGTTATGGGGCGTACGGGGTCACCAGGAAAAAACAGCGTGGGGAGCGGATGGGGGGATGAGGCTGGTGTCCCCCGTGCTTTGGGGAGCGTGCCGCCCACCTGGGAGGGAGCAGCCGGGGGCTCTGCGCGACGCCGGAGCAGCTTTGGGACTGGGGGCACTACCCTGGGGCACGGACACGTTGTGGGATGTGGGGGAGAGTAGTCTGGTGTTGCACGGGATTTATTCTGGGATATTCAGGGAGGAACCAAAGGTGGGGAAAGGGACGGATACAGGTGGTCCGGGGGGAACAAGCGCAGGGAAATAGTGGGGTAAGGGGACAGAAAGGGCCGGTCCTGTGCCAGTGGTGGCCGGTGGGTGCGCTTGTCTGGCTGTGCCTGTCCTGGCTGCTTGCGGCATGGCCTGATCCCTGGGTGAGGGGCTCCCGGTGCCTGTGGGCACATGGGGGTCCCTGGGGCAGCACCTGGAGCAGGGCCGTGGGCGCGCGTGGGCGCAGGTGCAAGCGAAGATCCAGCCGGAGCAGCCGGAGAGGAGGTGCAGGGACCCAGGAGCGTGTGTCTGTGTCTGTCTGTCTGAGCGTACATGTATTTTTAAGGTACTTTTGCAGAGGTAAGAGTATTCAATGGCTTTTGCAAAGTCATCGCAGTGAGAGAGTTTGGGATTAGAGTGTCACTTTGTGCCTGGAGGATGCACACACCGAGTTTCGGTGTCCGTCAGCAGCCCTGCCTGTTCCTGGGGTGGGTGCCGAGGGACATAAACCGAAAAGAACTGAGGTGTCAGAAAACAGGGTTATTGATAACTCCCTTTCTGCCACTAGTGGGGAGTGTTTCCTCCAGAGAATTGCACCTGCACTTGCTTTCGATTCGGGTCTGATGACAGAAAACTTATTTTATTCTGCGGAAAGAAAAGAAAAGAATAAGCTTGTTTGGGAAATATCCTTTTTTAATGACTAAAAAAGAAGGAGCGTCACTCAACAGAGAACTTGCTTAAAGGTGAAAATTTCTCAGAGGGAAAAAGACTGTGCTTAGAAAACAGGAGATTTTTTTCCCTCTTACTACAAAAGTATAAAAGCTCGAAAGAAAACTTTCAGCACGGGCACGCTCCTCCATCCCCAGAAGGAAAGGGAGTTACAACGCTGCCTGCTCCTGCCTGCTCCTGCCTGCTCCTGTGCTAACTCCCAGCCCCGTATCTCGGGGGTCCTTGCAGTCCGCTCCCTGCCCGGGCAGGCGGCGGGGCCTGGGGGTGCGGGGGGGGCAGTGGGATGGGGCCGGTGTGTGGCGGGGGGGCTGCGATATCCGAGCCCATGCAATGAAATTGCCGAAGGCCCCTGCTCGCCCTCGGCGGCTGTTTGCTTTGCTTGGGTGCCGGCGTGTTGGATTGCAGCTTTGTGGAGGTTGTAGAAACCCTGAAAGCGCCTCTGGGTGCTCTGATTAGCAGTGACTATGGCCCCCCTGGGACACCCCACCTCCAGGACTGCAAAGGCACCTGGGCACACCTGAAGGTTTTTGGTGTGTGGACCCTCTACCTGCGGCAGCAAGGGCAGGGAGGGTCCTTGGTGGGGCGCACAAACCCCCGTGGCACGGGGCCGGGCACACCGCGGGTGCCAGCCTGCTCCGGCAGCGCGGGGCTCACCGTCCTCTGCAGGCTGCTGCTAACCCCCAAATCCAGCCGAGCTCAGCTGACGGCCTGTGGGCCGGCAGCGGGGCTAAGCTGAAATGTAAATGCTGGCGTGAGCAGAGGGTACCCGAGCTGTGCGAGGAGCGACAGCAGAGACCTGAAGGGATCTGGGGTGTTTTCTTACAATCCCCGCGAGAATACACGGCATTAAACTCGAAAAATATCTTGTGTTGGAAGGAAACGGGGATTTTCCTTACAGGTAAGGAGGACTTTGTACACAATGTTTTCATGTGAGAGAAAGATAAAATAAATCCCTCGGTATCGTCTGGCATTATTTTTCTACTGGTTTTTAAACGAAGCATCAGTGTTGAAGTGGAAGAGGTCAGTGATGGCACCGACTCGTCCCGCAGCAGCAGTGCCGGAGCTGGGGCCGGTAGATGGGAAGAGAGGCGGGGGTGTGGGCGTCAGACCCCCGGCCTCAGCCCGTGCGATGGCAGCGGCACAGGGCGGGCTGTCCCCTTGCTTGGGGTGAGCTCAGCAGCCCTTTGGCATCGGCCACGCTGGGTAGAGGGGGCAGAATGTGGGTTTTGGCAGCACCAACCAGAGCCGGTGATTTTCGTGGCAGGCTGGGGGCCAGCCGGGAGGGGTCCACGGAGAGCCCTTCCCGCCCCCCCGGCCGGGCTGTTTGCTTACTGATGAGACTGTCAGGGTTTTAAAGCAATTTGGACAAAAGGATTTTAAGCTCCAAAGGGATCTTACATGTATCCCTGTGACATTTGACATGCTAATCTTATGGAAATAGATTAATTACAAATGCTATTTCTGTAGGCTTAACTTACTATCATAAGGTCATTGCTAAAGGATAAAAGCTGATGAGATTGTACTGAATAATAATGCAAGCCACAGGATTTCTCTGAATGATCAAGCAGCGAATGACAAGTTTCACCGGAGGAGGACAGGGCAGGAATTAGCGGGGAGCTGCAGCTCCTCCTGCCTCCGGTGCTTCAGACATTTTGGAGCAGCTCCAGGAAGCCGGTGTGCGGGGTCAGCTCCCCACCCGTGATGCGGCAACACGAGGGGAGGATCGGGCTCCCGATGGGCACCGAACCCGCCGCGGGAAGGGAGCGGGGAGGGCGGCTGGGCCGGGGTGCTCGGCCTCAGGAGCAGCCCTGGTGCCGGTGCTTTCGCAGCGGGTGAGGGGGATGCCGAGGGCAGGCTGAGCCCCCGCTGCCCGGGGGCCGGGGTCCTGCTCGCGTCCAGCATGGCTGGCCTCAGCAGCGACCTGGTGCGGCGTGCCGGCGGGGGGGACAGGAGGTGGGCAGAAGGGACGAGTGAATGTCAGTTGAAGCCGAGGACAGTCGCGTTCAGTAAGTGTACGCTCGCTTTGTTGCTTTTTCTCTCCCTCTCTAATTCCTCGCTCTAATTCCAGGGGAATAATGCAGGCAGATGGGCGCTGATATTGGCTCTGTCACGGGAGCAGACGACGGAATTTGCTTTTAGTCATTCCCACCTCAGTTTATCCGGCGTTTGCACCGCGGCAGCATGTTGCCATGGAATTGCCATGTGCAGGCGGGCGGCAGGCAGCGGGCACGTGAGGGGCACCGCACAGCCACCGCCGTGCCGGGGACCCAGGGGACCCAGGGGCAGCCGGGGACCCTCCAGCGGGCCCTTGCCAGGACCCAGCGCCCTGTGGCGCTGTCCTCCGGCTCTGCGCCAGGAAAACTTCCTCTTGCAAGCGCTGGCCTGGGGTGTTTGCCGTCCGCCCTTGACATCGCCCTCTACCCCAAATCCCCTGGTTGATATGGGGGAATCTGTAGGGGCTGCCAGCGTGGCACCACCCCGCTGCCCGGTCCGCGGCAGTGCTGGTGCGGGGTTGGGTGACCCCGTGAAAGAGAAGGATGAGGTCTGTCCTGTGCCACAGAGGAACAGCAACGGGAAGCAGGGGATCAGCTTTCGTCAGGGCAGCTCCTCAAGAAGGCTGCCGGTGCCTCCCAGAAACCTCCCGACCGGGGGACGGCTGCTGCAGGAGGGCTCCTCCTCTGCGCTCGCTCTTGCCGGGTGTCAGTCGCTCGGAAACGTGACGCAAAAAGCACGTGGCTGGGACAGTCTGTCTTGTAGAGAGGTGTCAGTGGAGCTGTGACAGTGACACCCTGGCTGAGAAATGCGGACGCTCTTTCGGGAAGTCGGAGCGTGCAGAAAGCGCAGGTACCTATGCGGCACCACGCGCTCGAGGAGCAGGAAAACAGGGGAGGGAGGGCGGGGGGGATGCATTCCCACCTCGCCGTCAGAAACCTGCCTGCCATCAGATGTGTTTGGTCCTCAGAGCGGCGGGAGCAAGGAGCTCGCCTGGCTCTGCTGAGGAGGGACGGAGGCAGGGTGCGTGGGGAGGCGTGCTGGGTGGGCTTGCCGGGACCACCCACCTCACCTGAGCATCACCTCCCGGGCTTCACGCCAGCCCTGCGGCCAGCGCCGCCTTCCATCACTCTCTGTCTTCTCTAAATGACAGACGGAAACACAGACGTGACAACCTCCATCTCCTCGGAGCCGATCCCTCGCCCTCTGCCAGGGGCTGGACACCGGTGCCGGGACCGCGGGGCGCAGCGGTTCTGGAGCCGGAGGGTCCTGGAGCCGGAGGGTGCCTCCTGCAAGGGACAGAGCCGGCGAAGTTTTTATTGCATGTCACGTGCTGACATCGGTGTTTGCTTTGTGGGGCATCAGTAGAACGCTTCCTTTGATTCCTGGGGCTTGTGTCTTATTAAAAACAGGTCAAAGGGGTGTGGGAAGCTGCCCGTGACGGCGGCGGGCCGTGCGTGTGGCCCTTCACTGGGATAGCGACTGGCGTGAGGCTCGGGTTCGCCTTCGGGGGCTTCGCCAAGGGACAGGTAAAGCTTCCCTTCGGCTGGCCTTAGGCTTCCAGGCCTTACAGACGCGGAGGGGCCCGGCAGATGGTAGCAAAGCTCTACTGCAGCCCCTCGCCATCCCGGCCTGGCAGGCAGCCGCACGCCGAGCAGCGCTCGGTGCCTCGAACTAAACTGCTCCGAAATGCACTTCTTGCACGTCTGTCTAGAAAGGGAAAAGGTGCCTTTGCTCGGTCTCGCCTAGAAGCATGTTCTCCGTCTCGCTTGCAAGGCCGAGCGGGACGGAGGAAGGAGGTCCGTGGCGTGGACCCCGGATTGATGGCACCGGCTGCTGACAGGCAGCCGGGATTTACCTGGAGGGGGTCACTCAGGGGTTTAAATAATAACTCCTGATCTCCCTTAAACCTAGCCAAAGCAGATTTACAACTTCACAGCTGAGCACTGGCAAGTATTTTCCGCAGCAAGAAGCGCTGTGAGATGAAAAGGCATTTTCAGCAGCACGTGACTCTCCCTGTCTTTCTGAAATAGCATCAGGTAAGAGGGTATTTGTGATTTGATATCACGGTGCCTGCAGGGAGCCGCACAGAACAAGGCTAACGGCAGCGGGGATTAGGATTTGCAACAGTATGTGCAGACAAAAATCACCGGCAAACTCGGCTTGTGTTTTTATTGATAACACTCCCATGCGGAGCATTGCTGCCGGGCCCAGGGTCACGCAGATGTTCGAACACAAACCTGCTGCCCCGGGGGAAAACGAAGAGCCAAGCTGGGAGCTCGGGCATGGCCATGAAGCCTCCTGCCGGGATGGTGACGGGAGATGGGGCAGCCCCTCAGCGCGGGCAGGGGGTCCCATCAGCTGTGTCCCCCCCCTCCTCCTGGCCGGGGCACCCGCAGGAGCCGGGCTGCATCCAGAGCTGGAGGGGCTCAGCTCAGCGCTGTCGGGGCGTGCGTGTGTGTCAGGAACAAGGGTACCTCTTTCAGTTTGAATTGCAAAGACGTGATTTTCCTTATAGCAAAAAAATTAAGGTAATGGAAGAGGATCTCATTTGGCAGGAAGGATGCTATTAGTTTCAAAGAAGGTTCTAACAAGAGTAGGAAAAATAACCGCTTCAGTGGTAATAATTACAGATACTTGATTTCTCTCCATTTGAACATTTTAATGACTTTTAAAGCAGAATCAGTTCGTTGTTTTGGTTTTTTTTTTTTTCTTTCCAGGACATCTAAAACCTGAGAAGGTCTTTTTCCCCAGTCTTTTTTGTTTTCTTGGAAAAAAAAAAAAAAGGAAAACACAAACTGAAATGTAGAAATGACATTTCTGGAAAAGTGCTCGTGAGAAGCAACAGCAGAAATATGTGATTTGAGAGTCGCGCTACCTCCCCCTGCCATGGGCAGCTGGGGGACCAGTGTCCCCATCCCCATCCTACTGGCGGGACCCGACTGCCTGTGCCCAGGATGGGGTACGTGCATTTCCCTGTTGCAAAGAGCCGTGCTGCCGGGGCAGGGACCCCTCCGGTGCCACCCATGAGAGCCGCTGACGTTTCCTGCAGTGGCCGGGAGTTTGGTGACAATCGATCGTTCCTGTTCAGGACCCAGGGTCAGGGTTTACCATTCCCGCCCCAGCAGAGATGGGTGTTTCTGGGGCTTCCCCGACTCCCTGTGTGATGCACGGCAGTGGGACGGACCTCGGCTCTGCCCGGTGGAGCTGCTGCCGTGTCCCATCTGGGGCGAGGTGGGGAAGGGGGACGGGGCTCCCCGCTGTCTCTGGGCTGGGCTGGAGCTGGCCACGGGTGTGCCGCTCTCCGGTAAGGCAACCGAGATTTGATCCCGAGACCACGAGCGGCCGCACGAGGTGTGTCTGGAGGAGAGACAGGGATCTGAAGCCCAGGAGAAGACTTCCTCCAACCTGACCTCAGGCAGCGCCCAGCCCGGGGGAGGCTCCCGGCCCACCCCCAGCCCCATCACCGGTGCCTTTTTAGCCCCTGGAGATATCAACTTAGATTTTGTTTGGGGAAAAAGCACGCAGTGCGGGATGAGATAAATATTTCCAATTACCTGATAATGATTGATAGGAGAAAACCATGAGGCACAGGACGTTGCTATTAGTGTGACATTTCAACCCTATTAGTCAGATTAAAAATTAGATGCACGGTGCTGCTGAACGAGTCTGTGCCAGAAATTCAGTGCATAAATTTCCCTGGGAGGGTGTAAACAACATCGCATAGACGAAACGGGCAGATGACGAATGCGAGGACCAGTGTATGGGGGAGAGGGGCACCCGCGGGTGCCTGGGGCCCAGGTTCGGCACTGGAGATGCGTGTCTTTGTACCACAGGGGGAACAGGAGTCTAATGTACTTACACTTTTCAGGACCTGGCCTTTAAAATGGGAGAGAGCCCATATTTTTGGATAAAGCTGCCAAGGCTTGCGTTGCTCCCAGCAGCCTCACGCCACGCACAGTTTCATGGTCTCTGCGTCCTCCCCGTGCCGTGCTTTTGGGTGGATACCTGGAAATGTTCCCAGTGTCCAGCTGCATCCCATGCTGTGGCCGAGCGCTGATGGACCCCCGAGGCCGGTGCGTATCAGCCACCCGCAGACCAGCACCCTGGGGTGCAGGGTCCCCAGGGGGTGAAGGGGTGAGGGAAGTGTGACTGGGTTGTCTCAGGTGTGGATATCTGCATGCCCAGTGTCCGCAGATGGTCGGATAGTTCCTGCCCCACTCACGCTCCGGATGGACTTTTTAAAACCAGGGTTAGCAATGATCAGCCATGGCAAGTGCTCCAAAAGCAGCTGGGGTGTTCCTTCTCCCAACATTCTGCATCCTTCCCTGGGAACCTCTGCACCCGCTGCCCTCCTCCGGGAGCAAGGCACGGCTGAGAGGCTGTCCTGGGCAGAAACCACCCTGCCGAGTGCCACGTGCGTGGTGTCAGGACAGAAAATAAGATTGACTTGCTCTAGAATTAGAATTTGATCGCAGACAAATTGGCTCCTTCATTGCCTTTTCGTGGGAGCCAGGTTTACAAGATCATGTATATTAATAAACTCAGATCTCGCTAAAATGTGATTACAAAACCCGTGTTTGCGATTTATTTTGTGCAGTATAATTCGACATTCTCTGAGCAGAAGCATCGTTAAGAACCGTGTATATCAGGGACAAGGTTTGGGTGTAAAACTTCCAAAGTCCTTTGGCAGCTGGCTGCAACCGTCGGCTTTCCATCAGGCCACAGAATGGTGCCGCTGCCAAATGTAGCGTGCTAAAAGTAGCCTTTTATCTGCCCCAAGAAGGTTCATGGCTGTATTTGCGAGTCAATAAGCCAGTGGGGCTGCAGCCACCTGCCTGCCTCCTTTACATCTGAGTGTCCTGGGACTTTTTTCCAGCTTCTGCTGGTGGCAGCAACCCAGAAAAAAATCCCCAGAAGGGCAGAAAATGGGCATTTTTGCTGCCAGAGCAATTGGCGGGATGAGAGCTGGGGATGCCCCTGGGGCCACGGAGATGGTGGAGGAGGACACAGCACCCAGAGGTCCCAGCAGCTGACACGATGCAAGCTCCCGTCTTGGCTTGTGCCGGGGAAGCTGATGCACAGGAGCGTGCTCCTGGCCTTCCAGCACTGCTCTGCAGCCCCGTGCCTTCCCGGCCTTGTGTCACGAGGTGGAGAACAGCCATGGGAAGAGGCTCTTGTGACTCACTTAAATCACCAACAACATTTGTTTCTTGAACTGAGAAACAAATAGCTGCCTGGCCATCAAACTGAACAGATTTTTTTTTTTTTTTCCTCATTTCCTGCACATTTCCTACAGAACAGATAGAAGCAGTGACACTGATTACTTGTTACATCATTAATATTTAACAGCTTGCCATAATAAAATATTTAAACTCATATATATTGATTTTTAGCACTTTAATACAGTTGCAGCACAAACAGGATTAGCAAGGTCTCATATGCAGTACTTTAATTAAATCCATAAACCACACTTTTTTAATAGACTTGCACATGAAACTTAATTTTAAATAAATGCTTTAAAATAGGCAGGATATTCGGGCGACCAGAAGGCTGTGCAGGACCTGGGAGATTCAGGTTTGACTCGAGCCTGTCCCAAGCTTGCTGGTGGGGACTCCTCCCCGCCATGGGACATCGGTTGACATTTTGGCCCCCTCCAAGTCTGTACCTAAATGTTGCCCTTAAGAAAGAACTAATAAGGGTCTCACCTAAAAATAATAAGAGTTTAGGCTGGGGTTCTGCGTTTTGCTGCCTCAGGGGGCTAAAAAGTCCCCGCTGATCCCTACACGGGGGCTGATCAATCCTGAAACACAAGAGGAGGTAATTTTCCCCTAGCATCTACTGCTGATGGTGATGCTGAGCATCCCTCAGCTCTCCGTGGGGCTCACTGCCCTGCTGTCATGAAGGGCTCTGGCAACCGTGCCATCTCCACAGGATGGCTTGGATGGGCTGTAGCAAAATAACGTACAGGACAGCAGTATAGCAAAACAACAAAGCAAATTCCCACCTGTTTCCTATTGTATTCCTCTTTCAAAAACAGGTATGCAATGTTTGTTTGCAACGCCAGTCTCTGTCTCTCCGGAGGCCCCCCAGGTAACTGTTCTGACTGGCACAAGTTTTGAAGCCGATTACAAGTTGTTGAGGGTTTTTACGTCGCTTGTTTGGTTTCTGTAGGAAGGGAAGCTGAAAACAGCAGTGGACGTGTCCCACGGGGCTGAGCTGGGAAACGGGCGATGGGCGACATGTTGGCTATTTGCCTGCTGGGGAATCTAGCCACAGAAAATAATTAAATATTGTTGCTGGAAGAGCCCGAATAAGAGAGAGAAACCATTGCGGTCTTTGACAAAAAGCCTGGATATGGACTCTTTTGGTTCAGGCTTGTTGAAAGGAGAATTAAACGGTTAAAATGAAAACCCAGGATCTTGTCCTTGACTTGGCCTGTGCCCCCCGACAGGCGTACGCTGTTTGTGGGTGCCCCGCTGCGTGTGTGCGAGTGCCAGGGCCCAAGGCGATGCTCTGTCCTGGGTGGGTCTCAGACCCCAGGACTGAGATTTAATAGTCAGAGTCAGTTGTTTGAGGAAGTGTTTGGTGTTTGGGGTTTTTTTTTAGCAAAATATTAGTAGGAGAAGACAAAAATATTATTTGTATAGGATCATAGTATTATATAATCAATCCATACATATTTATATACACATCTTGTTGTATAGTTAAGTTGTTACTTTGCAGAAGACGCCAACTGTTCCCTTTTTACCATCTCGCTCCTGTCGCACCGTGGCCGTAATTCGCCTGGCTGGCGTCGCCTGGTGGGAAGGGCAGCGCCGCTGGCACCTTATCGTGGGTATCGCTTGTGCGTGTTGGTGTTGGGTGGTGGGTGAGGACATCGCTTGGAGAGTACCCACCCGCATCACCTCAGGGCACTCCACAGCTACTGGCGTGTCGCAGTATAGTTTCCTAGACTGGGTGGCTGCATGTGAGAACTGGCCCAAAGAAAAGGTAAAAAAGGGTGTAGGTCCATGGGGTCACCTCACTGGAGAGCTGGAGGAGAAGGAGGGGTGCCCTGGGTAGGGATGGCGGAAGGGAGAGGGCATCCTCTGCCCTCCTGGCAAGGGAGAGAGCACTGGCAGGGAAGAGGGAGCTGAGGCTTTTCCTCTCCCTGAGGCACTGCAGGCTTTCAGGGCAGAGTGCTTAAAGTGACTTGGAGCCGGAGGACGCCTCCAGGACACATGTGCTCGGGCGCCGGAGCTTTTTTCCTTATTTATACGTTTCATACACCAAAGACTCCAGCTTCATACTTCCTTCAGTCCTGTTCATTTAAAGCATCATGATTTAGGGCACCGTTTCCCTTGTGCATCTTGGTGTCCTGCCAAGCAGCCCTACGAAGGGAGGCTCCCTGCAGGCTGTCAACGGGGAGGTGAAATGAATTTCAGTGTAACTGGCAGAGCTCATTACAGGTTTACAGGCCGTCTGGAGCGGGGCCTCTCGAGCTGCTCCCACTCATGGGTTCATGGCACGGCGTGGGATTTGCCAGACACTGAGCAGAGGCTGGTCACAGCTCTCTGTCTTTTCCCCCAAGGATGGACCCGACGGCCCCAGGATTAAGTGCCCTGGCGCTGTCCCACTGGTCCTGCCGCCCCAGGAGAGATGCCCAAATATTTCCCTGGAAGTCGCAGTTTTCCATGGCAACGCAGCAGGAGCATCATCTGCTTGGCTTCCTCCCCGGGAGCACTCAGGGAGGAGGCACCAAGACCCATCCAAACAACTACTTTTTTGCCCAAACGTGGCTCAGTCTTGAAACGGAGGTGGCCAAAGGGCAGGTGGGACTGGAGCAGTGGCTGTAGTCGCCCGCGGGCACGGGTGGTCTTGGCGTTTGAGAGCTGACGCTGAGCTGGCTGGAAGCTGTGGGTTTGGGAGTGCGCGGGCTGAGGTCTTGCTCCAGCGTCCCTCCTCCCTCCCGCAGCCTCAAGCAAACGCGGCTCAGTGGGAATATTTGTTGTTGCTGCTGTTGGTTATTTTTGCCTTTGCACTTCTGCAACTTAAAAATGCTGAAGCTAATTTAGCCTCCTGCATTTATTTTTACGAAGTTCCTGAGTGCCCAGGCTGCTTTGCCAATTACCTTCAGCTCAGGGAGATATTTTCCCACTTAATTAAAGGAAACAAGAAGAAAGCAGCCTGAGGCAGCCTGGACCGGAGCAGTGTGAGCGGGGCTGGGGCGGGCTGGGCTCACCTCCTTCCCCTGCCCGCCCGCCTTGGGGCTGCAGGGGCTGAGCCAGTGGCCACCGGGCTCTGGGGATCCACGTCGGGGCGTGGGCACTAAGGTGATCCCACCTGCGGGACGCTCTCAGGAAGCGATGGGTATTTTGCTCAAACGCCTGATCAAAGGAGTTTTCCCTGCCTTCAGTGTGATGGAAAGATGGGTTTTATACCCATGGCTTAAGCTGCCAAAAGCCTTCCCGCACGCTGGGATTTTATCTTAGCATTTTCTGTCCCAACTGTGGGTATCTGGGAGGACAGTACTAGCCAGCCCTTTGAATCCCACTAATATCTTCCCACATTGCATCTTAATACCGTCAGAAAAATGATCTTCTAGCATAACTAAGTGGATTGGCATCTACATGGATGCCCTGGCAGAGCCCCCTGGCTGTTTGTGATAAGCTGCACAATTGGTTTCCTCTTTGCTTTGCGCTGCTTAGCTCCGTGCAACAGCCAGCTTGCGGGGGTGGGGGGGGGGTGAGGGGGCCGGAAAATAGAAAGAGGAAGCAAAACCTTATTGTTGCTGTTCATTGAGCTGCTATGACTTGTTTTTACTCTAAGAATTACGTTTCTATTGGAAATGAAGTGATGCGGTGGTTGCTAGCAGGAATGGAGCATGTTCATGGCGCGTTTGAGGCTGAGCAGAAAACAAGGCAGCTCGCACCCCCGCGGTGTGGCCGCCCGTACGGTGCCGTGAGGGCAGGAAGGTCGGACCCTTCGGAGAAGGGATGTGCCAGCAGCAGCCTCCTGCCTGTGCAGGGCACAAGGCAGGGAGCGGTGACCCCCGCGCCAAAACAGAATCATTAGGATCACAGAACGGCTTGGGTTGGAAGGGACCTCCAAAGGCCATCTTGTCCAAGCCCCCTGCCACGAGCAGGGACACCCTCAACCAGACCAGGCTGCTCAGAGCCCCGTCCAGCCTGGCCTGGA
>JAVKLA010000040.1:21570930-21591710 GCA_034782735.1 Sagittarius serpentarius
TCTCTCCCTGTCCTTATCTCGACCCACAAGTCTTTCGTTATATTCTCCCTCTCCTGTTCAATCAAGGAGGGGGAGTGGGAGAGCGGCTTTGGTGGGTACCTGGCGTCCAGCCAGGGTCAACCCGTCACAGGTGCAAAGTGTTTATCAAGCTTCTTCCTGTGAAGGCGGGTTATGTGTGGGGGCCAGATGACAATTTAGGTGCACACAACCATCCTGTAAGCAGACATCTGAGGAGTCGTATGTATATGCAACATCTTGGATGCCAGGGGCTGCTGCTGCAAATGCATGGCAGCACAAAGCTCGTGGGGACCGGTGCCCGTGAGCAGACTGATAACCATCCTCAGGCATAACTGGCATCCTGGGCTGCCCACAGAAAGAGTGGCTGCAAGTTTTGTTAACTCTGAGGTGATGGCCACGTCAGCTCCACTGGAAATGATCTTGGTGGCCAAACTTCCAGAAATGTGTAGGAATTAGAAAGACGGCCCTGAGAGGAGCGGGTGCACCTGCCCTTGGGTATCGTCCAGCTTGGGATGAGCCCGTTTCACCGCAGTAAAGCTGAAATGCTTGGGTGTTTTTGTTAAAGACAGAACTGCTGGAAACAGCATGCCTGTGGATGATGCAAAAGTGAGATTTCCTGTTGAAAATTCAGAAGGTTTTTCTCTTCTGAGAAACGGGTGGGTTGGAACAGATCAAATCTGTGTGCCTAAATCCCATGCCGTAAGGGCCTAAAGTAGGAAAGAGATGTTTGGCTATGTTTTTATTTCAGTATAAATACTGGCATCTTCCTCCTCCTCCCGCAGAACATCAGGCAGGTTGCTCCTGTGGCCCTGTGCTCCTTTGATGTTCCTCCTGAGCCTGAGGCTGTGCCTGCGGCTCAGTCCCTCTTCGTGCGTCCTTAGCGCTGCGTCGTTGCACCAGGAAAAAAAAGTTTGTCTTGTGCTGAGGAACCTTCTCTCATCTTTGGTCCGATGGTTGGTGCAGCTTCTTCTGAAGACTTGAGTGACTGATTTACAGTTTTTCTTACAGGTTTTCATGTTGTTTAATTGAAATCCAATGATCAAAACCACCGTACTTCATAATATGTGATGAAGATACTCCATCTGCAAACATAAGACTGTTTTCAGATACTTTTGTAAAATGTATTAGGTAAAAATCCCAAACTTAACCATCCAAACAACCTCAAGAAGACGCTGTCTAGTCCAGGTAGGTGTGCATTTCTCCTGCACTTATTGAAGTGAGAACCCAAGTGGCTACTTCAAATGTTAAATTTTACTTTCTTGGCAGGAAATTATTGTAATTTTGAGACTTTTACATTGGAGTTATTTCATAAGTAGATGAGAAAAATTGATATTGCTGTTGAATTACTTTCAAAGAACAAAATTTTGAAGTGATGTATAGGTATTCAAGATATATATATATATACACACATATATCTGTATATACACACATAAATACCTCTAACCTGAAACAGCCAATAGTAATAACTCAAAGGAGAAGAGAAAGAGAGAAGAAGATGGAATAATTCTCCTGCTTTTCTTCTTTTTCTGTAGGGAGAAAATACAGCCTCAGGACTGTAGTCCCCAGCAAAAGCACTTTTCTGAATTCCCTAGCTAAGGAATGGAGATTCAGCACTCCGCAAACACAAATGAATTTCCACAAAATGTCAGACAAGGAGATGATATCTCTCTCCCCAAAGGACTACTTCTGAAATATAAAACGAGAGACAGAGGATAAATATGTGAGCAGACCGTGGAAGCAGTACACAGTTCAGCAAGGCAAGCTGTGGCCTGAGCACATCAGCAAGCTCCCGGGCAGCCTTACCTTTACTTCAGCTTCTCCATCTGCATATGTGTTCGGTCTTTACTTGTATCATCACTCAATCTTTTTGTCTCACCCTGATGGTTTCAATGCATAGCTTGGATAACCACTTAGCGTTTGCTTTCTGCCATCCTTCCTCACCAGAACGAGCTTGCTGCAGTCTCTTCCGAAACAGGAATTTGGGGCTTTGCTGTGGCTGTTGCTGCGGCGTCCGAGGGCTACGCAGGCAGCAGCGGAGCTACCTTCAGAGCATGTTGTGAGATGGAAGAATATTGCTCTGCTGCTCAATGCAGGAGCACTTGCAGCTCTTCCACCCTGCTGCTCTTTTGCTTTCGGAGGAGCAATTCCTTCTTCGTGGCTGAGGACACCGAGGGTGAGTGTGCTGGGGCCCTGGGAGGGCTGCTGCAGTAACAGGGCAAGTAAGTGGCAGGTCTTCCATCCTGGGCTGGAGCACGCTTGGCATGGACAGAGCATTGGGGAATTTTACTTGGGAAGGCTTGACAAATCCATGTGGAATATGTGACTTTTCTGTTGTTTTTCTGAGAGCAGTTAAAAGATTGGCCATGTACTTCACTCCATGGTCAATCTTCCACCAAAGCTTGAGTCCCCCAGGGAGTACTAGAGTCTTGCAAAGGAGGGAGAAAACTGCACATTTTATTCCAGCAGCATTTTGGGAAACATTTTCCATTCTATATGCTCCCTTTCAAGCTGTATAAACCCACAGTATCAGTACTGCAATGGCCTTGGACCTTCAAGCAGGTTGATGCTGTTGCACTGAAGTGGATTTACCAGCAAGGGTGAAATACCGCTGGGGTGTTGCTCAGACGACCTCCTACACAACCAAATGTAACTGCATCTTCACTCTAAATCATTGGAAAGAAATAGAATTTGTTGCAAGAAAATCCAAAAGCCAAAGAATCTTGTGAGGTTTGGAAGAAAAATACTGATTACAAACCTCACCTTTCTATTAACATGAATTTCTTTCTGTGCAAGGCTGCTCCACAGCCTTGGTGCATATGGTAAGCTGCCACTTGGGAAAGACGTGAACTACAGAAAAAGTGGCTGTTACCTATTAGTGTTTTGAGAATGGATAATTCAGTTGCTGTTAGTCTGAATTTTGTATGTCATTTGACCGCTCTGAAGCAAGGCGATCGTAGCTGGCTGAAAACAGAGAGACAGGAATAACAAAGGACTGTCCGGTCCCTGCTACAACAGGGTAGCACCCTTGGGTGTGTGTCCCGGGCAGCGCCGGTGGGGTGATGGCAGCCGCGGGAGGACGGGCACAGCAGCCTGGCTCCGGCTCCGCACGCCTTTGTGCTTAATGGATCTGGAGGACGTCGTGTCTCTCTGGCCGCAAGGTGAAGGTGGCAGGAGAGGAAACCTCCCTCCCACACCCCGCCCGTCGTGCAAATGCATGGCAATGCAGCGCGCAGCACAAGGGAATGACCTACTTGTTGGGGGCTGGCGACCTGCTCGCTCGGCGTGCGGCCCTCACGGTGGCACGCTCTGATCCTCCAGCTGTCATCAGCTGGGACTAAACCACTTCTCCTTCTGCCTTTGCTTTCTGTGTGGCGCTCCGGGCTTTTTACAGATTCCTTGGAAAGAGCGAGGGTAGAGCATAGCTTATCGTGCGTAAGTGTGTTCTGTCTGCCACTGCTTAGAAAGCACTATCGATTCCAGTTTAACTAGGCCAGGTCCTGTCACTCCTGGCAGGGCTTATGGATATTTTCAAGTTTATGCTGGGTACATATCACAACAGCTACAGCCTGGAGTTTTTACCTCTACATCTTAAGTTTTCATTTGCGTCCTTGAGCATTTTTCTTTTCAGTAATTTAGTGTTCTTACATTGTTAATTCACTAAAAAATCTTTTTTTTAACCAGTGGTTGCATTATACCTCTACGTATAAGTGCTAATTTAGAATTAATAAAACCTTGATTATGTACCATGAACCAGGAGTGGGGTTTTGTTTGCACTGAGATTTGGGTGGAAATTTGTTTCTGTACTTCCTTTATCCAAATTATTTTTTTGTCTTACTGCCATAAAGGATGTTATATGCCGTATGAGCAGCAATATTTAACTGTGACAGAGCAAATTAAAAAGGGATTTTCAGCTGTACATACAACACAAATGAGGCACACAGTTCATCTACATCTTTGTAGGCAGCCATGGGGTTCTTAATATATTTTTTTTAAATTATGCACATAAGAGTGCAAGATTGTTAAGGAGCAGTATTGACTCATGAATTACAGTTTCCCTGCCAGCTGCAGATTGTGAGAAGCCATCTCTGCTGAAATACTCTAAAGCAGACGTTTCTCCAGAATAAGCTGAGCAAAACATACAAGCTGGGCGATGAGCTAAAGGTTTTTAAAACTTGAATTAATTTTGCAATTAAACATGAATGAGGAAAAAATGACAGATTATTAATGCAGGTTTTGGAAACGCAGCGTGGCTGGGAGCAGGGAACCGCTTGCACGGAGGACCCCTGGGGAAGGTTGGGGGCGACGATTAGGGGGTGCACGGGGAGTGGGGTATGGGACATGGAGGGCAGTGTGGGCATCCAGCTAGCGGCAGGCTGTGGGATGGGGATGGCAGGCTGTGGGGCAGGCTGGGGGCAGCTGTGGGGCAGCATGGGGGGATGAGCTGGGGCAGCTGTGGGGGCACAGTCTGGGGGTAGCAGTGGTGTCGGGGGGGGACAGCCAGGCAGCAGTGGGGCTGGGGCTGGCTAGTGACCTCACAGTGGTGGAGGCTTCTGGAGGGCAGGGGTGGGCAGCGGAACCCTCCTGTCCCACGCCACCACCCCCTGCCCCACGCCACTGCCACCCCCCTGCCCCACACCACCACCAGCTCCTGCCCCATGCCACCACCGGCCGCCCCGTGAGCCCCCGCCATGGGGAGATGCTGCCTGTCATGCCCCAGGAGGGTCTGCCGGGGAGCGAGGGGGTGAGCAGTCGGCACTCCCTGACTTGGAGACCCTCGGCGGATGGGAGGGAGCCCATCCTGGCACTGTGTGTGGGTGCGGAGGAGGTCCTGCCTGCGTCAGCCCTCAGGCCAGCAAGGAGGTGGCAAACAGGAGCCACCAGTCGAGTCACATTTGCAACAAGACAGCTCTGGAAGAAACCGTGAAGTCCCCTGCTCAAAAACCCGAGAGCAGCATCAACACAGAGAATAAACTGGCAAACAGGGTGGAAGAGGGACTTTCAGATGTATGTCCTGAAATGGCCGCAGCAGAGGGACAGGCATCACGGAGCAGCAGCCAGGCATGGGGACAGAAGTCGCGGTGTGGCAGCCAGCAGGCGTGGGGACAGGAGCACCAGCACAGCAGCCAGCACCTAACGGGACCAGAACCAGCAGGTGATGCCCGAGAAGCAGGGACACAAGCAACCCAGGAGAGTGAAGGTTCACGCAGTAAGATGGGTGACGTGGTTCAGCAGGCTGGCAGTGACCTGAGTGTTTCTCAAAGGCAGGAACTTTGGGGCCAGGTTTTTGAGCTGGAGCAAACCTGCAGACCTGCCTGGGAGCAGGAGTCTCGGCGGGAAGCATCCCAGCGGTCCCCCAGGCAGCACTGCTGGCACAGCCCCCAGCGGGTCTCCCAGGGGGGCAGCTGGGAGTCCCTGGGGCCAGACTCCTGCCTGGGGGAGCAGCCATGGCAGAGCGGCTGGCAGCCCCTGCGGCGAGAGTCGCCGCTCAGCACAGACTCCAGGAAAAGAGACGAGCAAGAGCAGAGGGTGGCCTACAGCCCCGAGGAGGGGACGACCTGGATCAGCCAAAGAACAACCAGAGAAGTAGCCAACAGGAGCCAGCAGACGAGTCAAGTTTGGAGCAAGAAAGCTCTGGCAGAAATCCTGAAGTGCCCTGCTCAAAAATCTGAGAGCAGCATCGATACAGAGAATAAATTGGTAAACGGGGAAGAAAAAGAAATTTCAGATATATGCCCTGAAACAACAAGGTGGCCAACAGGACAGGCATCACGGCATGGCCGTGAGCAGGTACCAGGGCAGGAGTCCCGGTGCAGCAGCCAGCAGGTATCAGAGCAGGAGTCGCAGCACAGCAGCAAGCCGGTATGGGGGCGGGAGTCACGGCGCGGCAGCAAGAAGGTATTGGGGCAGCAGTCACAGTGTCACAGCGAGAAGGTATCGGGGCAGCAGTCGCGGCATGGCAGCGAGCTGGTACAGGGATGGCAGTCACGGCGTGGCAGTGGGCAGGTACCAGGGCAGCAGTCACGGCCCCGCCAGCCTGGAGAAGAGGAATCAGGGCAACCTGGCAAGCAAAGCAAGGGCCGTGCGTTGCCCGCTGATAGCAGCCTGCTGCTGGTGCTCGAGCTGGAGTGTGGCAATCTCCAGAGACTAGAGCTTGTGGTGGGGAAGCAAACAGCTGAACCTTGGGGGAAAGAGAGTCGGGCAAGAGCAGAAGATTGCACGGTGCAGCTGTCCCAGGGCTGCACAGCTGGGCGAGGGGAGGTGGAGCAGACCTACAACCTCCTGTTTCTAGAAGGAGGGACCTGGACGGGCAGAACAGGGAAAATCCTGATCAGATGTGATGAAGAAACAGGTGACACTGTAATTCAGAGAATCCATGAAACAGCTCAGCACCCTGCCAGGCAGCAGTCCCAAAGGGAAGGGGCTACTGCCGTCCCGGGGGCATGCAGCGGACCAGATGCAGAAATGCGGCAAGTGGTGGTACACGAGTCCTGGCGCAGTGGCGGGGCAGACAGAAGTGGAGAAGCTGCCTCCGGGCTCCCAGCTGCCTCCCCCAGCCCCACAGGTTTGCTGAGCATGGCTGTACCCGCAGAAGTGGCCCACAAGACTCAGCAGACACACAGTGTTATTTCTCTAGAGGAAGGGCTCTGGATCAGGAGAAGAACAGGCAAATTACTGAAGAACAAAAGCGAACAGACAAGCGTCACTGCTCTGCAGAAAAGCAGCGGCACGGCGCAGGAGCAGAGGGAAGCGGGATGCTGCGGCAGCAGGGAGGCAGCTGGAGGCTGCGTGTCGGGGGAGCAGGAGGGGAGTGAACCCCAGACTCACCCGTCAGGCATGGATGTGCCAGAACTTCAAAGGCAAACGTCCCAGCGCAGCAGCCAGCTTCTGCGCCGGGACTGACGGGGGACGGCCGAAGAAATCCCAGCGTTAGCCCCAGCTGCAAAGAACGTCCAGGCTTGGGATTGCAGAAGCTTGAAGAGGAACCAGGCGATAAAAATCTGTAGTCTGAAGAGTAACACGAATAATTCCCTCTGGTACGTGGAAAGCTTTTTCTCCTGCCAGCCCAGGCAGGAGGAGAGGACCGCGCGCAGGCTGGCGGAGCAGGCTGGCGGGGGCAAGGGCAGGGGCGGACAGGGCAGCGTCGGCTCTCACCTCTCACTCCGGCTGCCCTGCTCTCCTTGCAGCCTTGCCGGGACCCCCCCGTGCACACCCCTGCCCCAGCTTTTGTAACCTCTGCTACGTTTATAGCAATATAATAGCTTAGCTTGGGCTGTGATGCTGTTATGAAGATCAGCAGTATATCAGCGTAGTTTACCCTGTTTAACATCTTTCTCTGGATATACTTTAGGAAGAGAGAAGACGCGTACCTTCTGGCTGTAAAACACTCATCAGAGCGTTTGAACGGTGCCTGTTGCTGTACAGGTCTGTGCACGCTGCTCACAGGGGTCGTGGTCTCCAGTACCCTCGTCTCAGCTGCGTCCCTGCCAGTAACACAATGCACGGACATCGTCTGCATGGGCGTTGGCATTAAACGCTCCCGGGCGGTGGGCCAGCTCCTCCTCAGCCTCGCGTTGTCTGCGGACACAGCGGTGCTGCTGCCTGGCTGAGCCCAAGTGTTTCTTGGGTTTGTTTTTGTTTCTGCCAAGCTCAGCGGCAAGGCATGGGGCCAGGAGCTGCTTCACAGCTGAGAAGAGCAAAGCCCTTCTGTGAGGAGTGGCAGCAGGGAAGAGACACTGGCAGGTGGTGGGGAAGAGGAGCCATCGAGGTGATGTGGGGCCAAGGGGGACTGAGACCAGCACCTGGGACACAAAAAGAAAAGGAAGAAACGTGAAGACCGAAAATAACAGCAAAGACTGAGCTGCAACGCGTCAAAAGGAATAAACCCACATAAACCAGAAAAAAAATAAAAAAAAAAAAGGAGAAACAACCCTATATAGTCACTGAAGTTATCCTCATTACCTTTATCCCCTTTTTGACCAAGTCAAAGTCCTCTGTCACACCCTGTTTTTCTGGGCACGGGTGCTTGGGTTTGCACTTCAGCACCTCCCCGCCATGGGTTGCAGTTGGGGAATAGGTTTCACCAATATCCAATACCTGGAGCCACTGGCTCCTTCTCTCCTAAAATGGCCCCACTTGTCTTTCAACCTCTTTAATTTTTCCACCCATAAATGGGGACAAGAATGCTTTCCTCTCTCTTGTGCTTTGCTCAGTTGATGAAAACTTCAGGAGAG
The DNA here is from genome assembly GCA_034782735.1 of Sagittarius serpentarius. Taxonomy (NCBI): domain Eukaryota; kingdom Metazoa; phylum Chordata; class Aves; order Accipitriformes; family Sagittariidae; genus Sagittarius; species Sagittarius serpentarius. The sequence continues at coordinate 21,579,180 of JAVKLA010000040.1, forward strand.
CAACTCTCTGTCCCTCTGTGCATGTACAACGCTGAAAGCAAAGGTCTTCTAAACCCGGCAGAGGCCTTCGGTTAAATGCCTTGAACTCTTATTCTCCTGGGGAATATTTTTCTTCCAGACCAGAGTCAAGCATCCTCTCCTCTGCCAGCAGCTGGGATAGGTTTGCAGTGCACGATGCAGAGGGAAGGGGGTGGGGGGAAGATCTAGCACAGTTAGAAATTGATAATGCAACCCCAAAGCAAAGCCTGGCTTGCCACATCTCCCATCAAATCCAGAACAGAAAAACAATAGAGAGCTAGAATTACACTAGGCATGAACAACATGAGCAGGCAATACAAAATATCCTATTCTATTCTATTCTATTCTATTCTATTCTATTCTATTCTATTCTACTCTACTCTGTTCTATTCTACTCTATAGAAAGTGTCCCTTTCCCTCCCTGCCCGTCCTCCTGGCGCTGCCCGTCCTGGTTATGCCGGCCTCTCTGCACCGCTGCCGCTTGCTCCGGTTTCCCCCGCACAGCTCTATCTGCGGTCTTGCAGGATTTACTTCTTTCCTAAAGGACCAGCTCCCCATTTCTTAAAATGTTCTGAGCTTTTTACCCTGCAGCACCGCTTTTCAAAGGTTGCTCTAAATCCAAAGCAAACCCTCTGCTTGTAGCATCAAGCTTTAAAACACAAAACCTGAAGACTTAGATTCCAGAAAGAAAACAGAAAGTCCCAGGAGTTGCCATTGTTTTTTTAGATCCCATGACTTCAAGCCAATTTCATGAACATTGGCAGCCTTTTGACTTCATTTCATACAATTAGGTGTGGTTTTATTTCTGACTATTTCTGAAGGGCTACATAGCGCTTTTGGTTTCCTTCCTTGAACCTGGATTTTTATGTTTTTGTGGATTTTAAAGGAAATCTACAGCAGCACTAAGCTACTGCTTTTTGAAGTGGGGGATTTAGGAGTAGTGAGCATAAAAGTATAGTTTGTGTTGGAAATCTGCATCCTACTTTAAAATGCAACTCCATTTGACGTTTTGAAGTTCTACAAAAGACAAAATGTTAGAAACTTGTAGCATGACATGAAAGTAACCAGAAATACATACAAATCTAATATAGAGATTTTAAGTATAAAAGACAAAAGTGTTTCTTAATGTGGGCTCCCAGGCTCCCCGGGTTCTGCCAATCTTCCAGATATGCCATGAGCTGCCACTGCTGCACCCTTATCCTCCAGCTTCAAGCTGAGAACTCTTTTTATAAGGCAGTTTTCACCAGCTATTGACCGATTGTTGAGGCTTTGTGGGACCCATCTGCGTCTGGGAGCCAGGGCCTCTATCCATCTCCCATCAAATCATCCTCTTTTCAAACAATGACGGGGCCTAAGCAGCATGCTGCACACTCATTCCCCAAAATATTGGTGTAGAATAACGTTTTTGTGGGGTTTAGAATAAAACTGAAAGTACAGAGGGTTAATGTTTTTTCAGGAGATGGGACGGACCACAAGCAATTGGCCGATCATCACAGCGGGAGAGGAGCTCAGCCGTGAGGTCCTTCAGCTGAGCAGATATTTGCTGCTCAAACTTTTACCATTTTCCAGCCTTTCCTGTGCTCCCGACCCTTCATCTGGGGTGGAAACCACCAACCCACCTACGCAGATGCTGAAGGGGCAGGTGCTTAAAGAAACCTGCGCTGCGTTGGGCAAAGCTCTTCCAGCCCAGCTGCAAAGATGCAAAACGATGAAGTCCCCAAATGCCAGAGCTTCTTTCAGCTGACGGCTGCTCCTTGAGGCTACGCTGAACCGGCGGGGGTAGTGGCCAGTGCTGATGGCCAAATGTGATCAGGGAAGAAATTTGGCACTGTCTCGTCATGCCTGTTTTGCACTATTAAAACTGATGAGACCATAATGGAAGGGTAAATGAGCTCGAGTCCAGGCTGTTCATCGGCTGAGGCTCTCAAAGTTTATTATTTCTGGAATTAGGACAGTTCCTTGCAGTCAGATTTCTTTAGGAAGGGAACATCATTTGCTAGTTTGCATTGTGGCCACTGGAAAACATGTTTTAAAAAGACCACATAATTGTTATCATCTTACTGCTCTGTGCCTTATCTTGTGTGTAAAACGACTTTGATAAGTCTTCAAAAAGACTTTGGTCTAGTTAAGACTCAGAATTGTAAGTTACTGTCCTACGCTGTTTCAGGTTGAGTTAGGAAATTGCATGCTAGCAATAATTTCAAGTCAAAGCAGTCCAAGGGTTTTATCAATGAAATGTTGTAAGGGTTACTGTGTATCAGTCTTCTTTGGACATCTAATATGTTTTGCGTTGTGAAAAAGGGTTTTTGGGGAATAGCTTGCTGCTGGCATGGGCGGCTGAAATGACCGACCCAGGAGGAGCATCTGTATCAGCTGTCGCAGGCAGGATAAGCCACAGGGTAAAACGGGGCTGGAGGGTCGGTGGGATGACAGCGTAGCCGTTGTCACGCTTGCTGGTGTCACTGGGCCGGCATGCAGCCGCCCCGGCTGCCCCATACCGAGGGGACCTGCGCTGGGATTCAGACCTGACCTCACTGAACACTGACCTTGAACGTGAGCCGGGTTATTAATGCTCTTGAAATCTTCTTATTTGCAGAAGGGAGCCAAGAAGGGTAAGGTGTTTGCTTTTCATTAGGTGAGGTCTGCTTTTACCTAGTAGACCAGCGAAAAGCGGGCTTCTCTTCTTTTGGGTTGTTTTGGGGATCATGAAGCAGTTCATGTGATTGTCCTTAAAACCTCCTTTAAAATGCTTACATGGGTGATGCTGGGGAAAAGCTTGCACCCCTCTCTAACTGGTGAGTCAAAGTAGTAGAAAAGACGAGATCCGTATTCACTGGAATTTCTCCCAGGCGCCTTGATTACATATTTCCATTTTTCTTTTCCTGTGTGGCTCACCAAACGGACTGGAGAAGGTTTTCAGAAGCACACGGATGAGATGTCATCTGCCTCTGCTACCCCAGCTCTTCACGACGGCAGCCTTGTCTCGGTGTTTCTCTCTCCTCTTTGCCCCTTGCCCCTCCTTAATGTTGCCTTCGGATGGGGACGTTTCACCAGGTGTGAGCACATCAGCACAGCAGATCCAGCCCTGCGACTGCACTCCCCCCAGACAAGGAAAGGCGAGAGAGCCACACAACATAGCAGAAAGATTGCAGTTTTAGATAAAAACAGCATTAACTGCTGTCTGGGTACTAATGGATCTCTTCTTTTACAAATAACTGGGAAATTTTAAAGCTAAACTTCCTCTTTGAAAACAACATTTCTCCGGAAGCTCTCAGAGTTGCACAGACGTTAGCAAACAGATCACTGTGACATAAGGAAAACGGTTGCCTTCACCTGGCAGCGCAGGTGACAGCCAACGTGACACAACCCGCTCACGCTTTCCCCTTGCCCCATTGCAAACCGCTGTTCGAGCAGAGAAGCCTCAGCTGTTCAAAGAAAATCCTGGTCAATTTGCCACATACTCAAAATATATGACGGTAGCTCCAAAGCAGCTGTCTCTGCCTTTGGAAAGATCTCCTACGTTTTGTACGGGACGAGGAGAACAAGCCCTGGCTGCGGAGGAGAGCCAGCCTGCTGCCAGTCACGGTGCAGGGAGCCCCTTCTCCTGGAGGTGGTTGGGCTCTTTCCTGGTGATTGACATTCAAAGCAAGGAATTCAGGCTCAACCAAATAAAGAGGGACGGATTAAAGTATCCATGGGATTATTCCTTTGCAGCTGGCAGTTGAAACACCTTAATTGGCAATGCATCGGATTTTGATTTGGAGGACCCTCTCTCAGATGAAATCTAATGCAGGTTCTCCAGCTGAAGTTGAAATGGGAGTGAAAGTAGCAGACTGACTTACTGAGATTTCTCCAAAAGAGAGGGGGATGCATCATGTCGGCTGGCCATCACAGGGACAAAACACACAGGATGGCGAACTCTCTTCCTGCCTGTTCCTACAAATGCCATCTGAGAACACCCTGCTGCTTCTGAGCATCTCCCCCAATCCCTCTGCACACCTGAGCCATCCTTCTAAAAGAAGTGAGAAGAGCTGCTCGCTGTAGCACGCTCTAAACTCGCGAGCATCGGGCTATTTCTGATGCAGGAGGAACTGTGAGTGTGTGAGCTGTTCATCTGATGCTGGCCAGGAGCTGAGTATTAATGTTGGCATGGATGAAAAGAAATATGTATTCAGACTTCAGAATTTTGCATTAGCAATTCTGTTTCTAAGCTCTCAGGTTAGTGAGGAGGGTAGAGCTTAAATGATTTTATGTGTTTGGAATGGTATGATGTTCCCCTTTGGAACAGCTATTTAAAAAAAAACAGTTTTTTTCTGAAAATGCAATGGGTACATGTTTCTGGAGGGTTGCTCATTTTATTGAATATGTCTGCCATAATAGTCAATGGTCTTGTATTAAACAAGCAAAACAAAAAAACCAAGCTACTTCTTAGTAATTAGAGTAGAAACTCTGTGTTCCTTCTTTTGCTTACTTAAGCTCAGGAAAATGTTCCTTGACGAGACCTAATGAGCACGGTGTGACAGGAGGCATGGCGAGGCGTCTGGGAAGCGTGCTTTACCAGAAGACATCCCAGAGCTTTGCCCTATTGAAAAGGGACTTAAGATGCGGCTTGCTTGTGACCTGTAAGTAAATCAATGTGGAGAACGCTTCTATTTTAGGAGACAACTTTAACCCTGCAGGCATGGGCAAAACATGCGGCAGAGGATGCAGCATGGAGGAAGCATCCAGAGAAATAGGGACGAGAAAGAGTGGAGGAGTGAAATCTGCCTCCCTTCAGGTCTCCAGCTGTGGAGCTGCCTGATATTTTGGAGAGGGGTTAGAGTAGGACTGGGGTGTGGGAGATGGTGGGAATGCCTGCACGTAGGCAGAGTGCTGTGGCTCAGGGGTGAGCTGAAATATAGGTGCCCTTGGAGAGGGACAGCCAAAGCGAGGGTTGTTTGAGCCTGTGGGGCTTGTCTTTATATGTGTAAATCATTTTGTGGTTCCAATTTCTCAGGTGCCAGGAAGGTAAAATAGATAACTTACTGGTCTGATGCATTTCTTTAAATTATTTATTTTAAATATTTTTTTTTTTATTAAAAAAATAAGAATTTAACTCTGTCTCGGTGGGGCAACTCTTTGCATTTTTCTGTTACCTTCACAGGATATTCAAAGGAATGGGAATGATCTCTCCATGTTTCCTTGGAAAACATGGCTTATTCAACTGCGGGTCAAACCTTCCCAGATTTGTAGCAAAATAACAATTTGTTTTGCAGAGCAAGGTTTTATAGTCGTTTGTTCTAATTGGCACATGAAGATGTAACAGAGAGGCACCTAGCTTTTGCCACTTTATCTGGCTCCTGCAATTTTCTTCTGCGAGCTGATTGCTAGCACAGTGCAGCGGTACCTTCATTAGCTACCTTTGAACTTTCCCAGATGGAAGTGAGAAAGCAATCATCGTGCGTGTCGGGAGTAGGGGAAGGAAGGAGTTTTGCTTTCTTTTCATAATATTTCAGACAGTAGCCCAGAAGTGAGGGTGGGAATTACTTTTTTCTCCTCCTATTTCTGAACACAGACCAAATGCAAGATCCTGAACGCTCCTGCAAATCCTAAATTTCCATGTCCCATTGCCACTGGAACAACGTGTAGGGAAAGACTTCAGTTCATCTGCGATGGCTGTGCAATCCTCTGCAGCAGCAGGAAGATGGAAACGTGCCTCTTGGCAGGTCTGAGAAGGACCAGACCAACGCATCAGTCTGTATAAGGGCTTGATAGATTGTCACTGGGTTCTCCTCAAATTTACCAGCCCTGCTCCAGGTTTTGCGTTCTGCCTAAATAAGATCTGCACCTTCAGACTGATTTTTTTCTTTCTAGTTCATTGTACTCTCCAAACTCAAAGTAACTCGTAGAGCTGCTGAAGTGTTAGGTTCATCGAGGTTGTTGAATAATTCAAGCAGGTTTATTTTACTTTTGCAGTTTGTTACCTGTCTATGATTTCTCGTCTTCCTGCCTCAGTTTCTGACTGAGGACCAGACAACTAATTGCAGAGCCTGGGAGGCTCAGGGAAAGCCCTCAGGCTGCTCCCAGTCCGGGGCTTTTCTGCAGCGACGGCTGCTGCTGGGCTCTCCCCAGCTCTGCTCTTGATCCCCCATCTGTGGAAGATGTCAGGAGTAATAAAAAAGCACAGCCCAAAACTGAGGTGGGTGCCGGGCCCTTGCTTTACAGTGGCTCTTGCAAAGTGTATTTTTCATATGTTAATTTTCTGCGTAGTCAAAGAAACAGTTCCCCACCAACTGCAGGTTACTGCCGCGCTTCAGGGTGCCCTCGGTGCCCCCCCACCCCGTTTCTCCCCCATCCTCGTCCCCCCAACAATGAGCGCTGGGGCAGTGGCAGCCGGGTGCAGGGATCAGCGTGGGCGCAGCGAGCGCTCACAAAAGCGACTGCTGTTTTCAGGGCAACACGGGCCTTCTGCGGCGAGGGCGTTGAGGAAAGGAGAAGGGAGAGAGGTTCGTTTCCCTCCAGTCTGGAGCTCCGTGCTGGCGGTTGCCGGCTGCCGAGAGCACTCCCACTCCTAGTGCAGCGGTTAGCTCAGCGTTTCCTTATGCTCACAACTGCGAACCCTATGCTTGGCGCTGCTGTATAACGAGCAGCATTCCCCGCACCACAATAAACTGCTGCAGAGTTTCAAAAGGCGTAGGGGAGAGGGCTCTGCTGCAGCCAGGGAAGGGTTTACTGATGTCCGTGGCATTGCTGGTCCAAGTCGGCGGCTGGGGAAGCTCAGCCCGGGGCTTCTCCCGGAGGAATGGGCGCTTTGGCAGGGTACGAGCCCGGTGCCCCAGACCGGAGGGATGAAGGGTCTGACCCACAAGCATGTTCCTGCACGTGCAGTGACCGCTGTCACCCTCCTGCCCCAGCTTCTCCAGGGATGCACAGCTCCTCTGGTGCTGCTCCTCCTGCTTTCCTCGGGACTCAGTGGACCCCGAGGGACGACTTGCTGCCAGTGAGTGCAAATGGCCGGCAGCCCGGAGGAACAGCCGCTAAAGCAGCTGAGCCAGGGACAGAGAACAAGAACTTGCCGCAGCGGCTGGGAAGAAAAGGTGCTCCTAAACCCTGGGACTCTAAACCCAGAAGCTGGTTGTAGTACTTCACGAAACAATTCATACAGCCTTTTCACTGGTGCGTCAGTCAAAATCTTTTATTTAAAATTTGCTTTTTTAACTTGCTCAGGAGTGGCACTGCTGGGCAGGCAATGCACAGCAAACAGCCTCCCACGTCAGTCTCAGCTCTGCTTCCCGTGCCGGTGGGCAGCCCTGGGGGGGGGTTACAGGCAAAACGCTGCCGATGGGCTGCAGGGTAAATGTCCTGGTGCTGACCCTCACCGAAGGCACCAACCTTCAGATTTCAGTTGACCAAAATTTTGTCTGCATCCTCCACTGCCCCACCTTGTGTTGTGTGACAGCCGCTGTGCTTGTCACACACTCATCGCTCCTCTTACCATTACCACACTGGGCAGAGCAGTGGTCTGAGGGGCCCTTCCTCTGTGCTGACCTCCTGGCATCGGCCGCTCTCTTTATGTGGGCAAGATTTGAAACTGCACCTGGCATCCTGCCCCCTTTAACTCGGCAGACATAAATCCCGCTCTTTATGCAGCTCATGAATTCAGCCAAGTGTCATTTGGCAGTTGGAAAGCTTCTACACATATTTGTTAAGTAGTTTTAAAGGGTATTTATCTGTAGCATTAGAATGAGTAATTAAACTGTAACGAAGATCCTACCTGCTGGTCCCCGGAGGCAAGCGTCTCTTTTCAGGATGCAATCCTTGCAAGCAAGTTCTGCATCTGCTGCTGCTTGTAAAGGCACGAATGGGCTGCGGGCCTAACCCAGAACCTCTGACGAGAAAGGGAGCTACTGCAAAGCCTCCTGCGACCAAGAGCTCTGGCTCCACCGACCACTCGGCATGAGGCGAGGAGCAGTGTGCCACGGCGGGGGGGCAGCCGGGAATCCCTGAGCTCCGTGGGGGTGAGCTGGTGGTAAAAGCATCACCCAGGGGAGGAACCTCCATAACATTTACAGAACTAGAGGAGTGCTGGAGTCGTCTGGCTGGTTTGCTCAGGCACTGTGAGCCTGCTTTGCTGAGGAGGCCATTTGCTGCAGCCCGGCGGGGCAGAAGCCGGCTCCCACCGCTGAGGGCCGCATCCCTCCAGGGATGCTCGCCCGGGCGCACGAGCAGGGAGCGCGGCCATCTGCCTGCAAGGCTGTGGAAGATGTTCCAAAGGAAAAAAAAACTTCACTGAGAAATCACATTGTGGATTCAGAAGGAGTTGGAAAGTTAAAGCTGCTTCTTCAAAACTCTTTTGTCCTGGCTGTCAAGCAGGCAGCAGATAACCTGGGCCCTCGCTGCCACCGTCAGCATTATAAAAGAGATCTTTACATGGGGATAAAGTGTTCTTCAGCAGTTTTGCTAGAGTATCAGGCACAAACAGACTGCTCAATACGCAGCGTGAATGCTTTTGAATATATTTTGGTCTTGAATAAATGACTAGTTGTGGTTTCTGCTGCAAGAGGCTCTGAGCTCCTCAAAAATAAAAAGCTGTCATATAATGTATTTTATTAACAGCGCATCAAAGTGTTTGGCAAGTAATAAATTACATGTCACTGTGTTGCCATGATGTAGTTACTGTGATAAAAGTTCACAGACAGCTTCAACTGTCTTCAGAGTTTTATTTTTTGTTACCCTCTGCCCTTGGCATCGGGGTGCCTGTCACCCCCGCGCCCGCTGCACCCTGCCCGGGGGTGGATGTCCCCCCCTCTGCTCCTGCTGGAAGCAGCTGATTCAGGACGCTGGGGACATCAGCACGGCGTCTGGCTGGCTGGAGGGGACACGGCTCACAAGAGACAAAACAAAATTCAAGTGCCATGCGGGGGTTGCTTTATTAAAGTATTTGCGGGCAAGTGATGGTTTTAGGAACGGTCTTGTTGGTTGCTAGAAACGGGACGGGGGGTTGGCTCAACAGGTCATGGCAGTCACCCTCACCGTTGCTGTTTTCTTTTGTAATAAAATTTATTACTGGCACAGACTCCTGGTGACTGGACTGCGCTCCACAAAGCAAGCGGCTTGTGCAGGTGGTGGGAAGGTGGAGACTTCTGTAGATGAGTGGGCAGATATATTGCGTTACTCTTCCACCTACATGGTTCTTGAGGAATTTTTTGCTTGTGTGGGTTATAACTCACTGTAATTATGAGTGTGCTCAATTATTAGATAATAAATACCCATTTACCTCCTTCTTAGGGAGGTGCAAATACGGCTTGCAGGCAGAGGCAGGCCGAGAAGCAATGATTTCCCTGAAGTCTCGTGGTGGATCTGCTGGAGACAGAAACTGGCTGTCTGCTTCCCGAGTCCCAGTCCGGTGCCTCAGTGATGAATTACCCTTCCCCCAAGCTTTATTTTCAAATAGCAAAAATAACAAAAAAGCTGAAAGCTTACTAGGGATAGATATTTTTGAATATCACTATCAGATACTTCTGACCCCGAATTCCTGGGGGCTAGGGCATGTCCCTGCTTCCTCCCTGCCATGCCGCGAATGCCCATTTGTTCGCATCGAAGCCAATTTCAGCTGTAGCCTCATCCGCAATAACTGGCTGAATGCTGAAGGGAGACGGAAGCTGCGTGTCTTTGGCATTTTAGAATAATGTGCCTTTTTTCATCTTGCCTAATTTAATGTGTGGTTCAGATGTTCCTGTCTGAGAGCTGTGGTAGATCTTGCCTGTGCTATGTAAGTGCTGCATGGTCTGTGCTGCTCTGAGAGTAGCTTGTAGGTATTCATGCCTTGAAATAAAATATGAGTATGTTTAAATTCTCCCCTTTACGTTTTGCACAGCAGTTATTAGTGAAACCAATGTATTTTTTGGCAGTCTTCGCTATTACTTTGTGACTATTTGTGTTTAACTAATAGTCTTTCTTTTCCCCCAAATTCTTCCGATATTCTGAGGCTTCAACGATACTCAAACCAGCAGTTTGCTGTAATGGCATGGCCTCATTAGGTTGATGCATTTGAATGTACATACTAATAAGGCTGTCATAAGAAGAAGGATACTTTATTTTCTTCTTCCCTGGGGCTGCCACTTGAAATAAGAGCAACTGCCAAGAGCGGGTGGTGCATTTCGGAGGGAGCCCGAGAAGGAGAGGAGGCGACGGTACCGGGGGCTTGTGGGGCTCCAGAGAAGCTGCTTGTTTGCAGGAGCCGCGCTTCTCCCTTGTCTACCTATCTAACCATTTGCTCTGCATAAAAACGAGTTTTTCAGGTAGCACTTCTAAATTCGTAATTAACTCCAAGTCCATAATTTCCGAGTGTGGGTAGATGAACTGCTGCTCAGCTCAGCAAGCACTAAAAATAGAGCTGCAGAGAAACCCCATGCCATGCCAGCTCACGAGCTCTGTTACATTAAATGTTTAATTAACAAAATTTTACTGCATTACTTATGGTTGTTTCTTCAATCTATTGCCGTGTTTCGTGAATGATACTAAGAAGCGAGCGCTTGTTTTGTCATGTTTGTCATAAACCTTAAATTAGATTTTTTTGTAGAGTGGACGACATTGATGATTTCTTTTTTTTTTTTGTAACGGGCTCTGGAAAAGGTTTTTTTTTCTTTCTCATTATAATGGAGCCGTCCATTTCTTCTGAGGCATTGACTGTGTAAATCTAAAAGCTCTCATAATGCCTCATTTCAGCTTTAATAGCCATCCCGATTTTTTTGTTTAGAAAATACAAGCAATGTATAATTGCAATTACAGTAAGTGTGCGTGAGCGGTGTCACAAGCCCCTCGCTGCCTGTCGGGAGCTGGCGCAGGCATTGCCGAGGCTCTGCCGCCGGCTGGGCTGGGGGCACCCGCTCCCTCCCATTTCTTCTCCTTGCTCCCGTGCTGGGGCATGGATGTTGACTTAAAGCAGCGTTAGCTGAAGCCCATTGCTTTTGGAAGGCAGGCTTTGGGTTGCAATTTGGGATAAGAGCAGAGCAAAATGAGGAGCTGAGGAGAGAGAAAGCTGCAGTTTGGCTGTGTTTGGGTGAAATTTAGATAGGTATCTGTACCTGAGCCATTTGAAGTCTCCTCTTTTCTTCTGCTTTTCCTTTATTTTTTCTAAGAATATAGAGGACTCTGTTAATAAACAAACAAACAAACTAACAAACAAATAAATAAACTTTACTAAATAAAAAGCTTGTGCTTTGCCTAGCTGGCCTCCTGGAGGCACCAAATTCCTTGCAGGCCTGCCAACAAATGCAGCAGCAGCACAGGCAGGGTGGACGTCCATCCGCCCCGGCTCCCCCAGAGCTGCGCCGATGGAGATGCTGCTCTGTAAGATGGGGAAGAGCTGTTGGAGATCTCCTTCCAAAGGTCCCAGCGTAGCTCAGAGCCGGCCGCAGGAGCTCCTCTCTTCACAGTGGTCTGGGTCAGGTCTTGCAGTTTTGGTTTCTTTTCCCTTTGCCTGTTTCCCATGTTCCTTGGCTGGCTGCTCACCGATGACAGCTCCAGCTACGAGGTTAGCAACTGAGCTGGGCTTTTTTTACGAAAAGAAAGTTTTGCCATTGCTGTTGATCCTTCCTCTAATGGGCTTTCATTTGGAGGTAAGAGGCATTTGAAATCCCCTGCATGACAGGCTAAGAGCTGTGTTTACCGTTGAAGCTGGAGATGGGTTTCTGCCTCCTGAGAGCATTCCCCACATACTAGAGGTTTTCTCCCTATGGCAGTGATTTCAGCTTGACGTGCTAATTGTGTGGTTTTGGAGCACTATTTAAGCATCAGTGTTTGGAGTGGCAGGAATGGAGCTGCTGTCCGTTCCTCATTCTGCAGAATTCAACTCAGGGTATTTCTTTTTAACTAGATCTCTCTTTTTATTTTATTTTATTTTATTTTATTTTATTTTATTTTATTTTATTTTATTGGATTAATTGGTATAGATGGAAGAAATAGTGAAATGGCATCAGTGAAAGAGATGACATCCTTCTGCAGCCTGTCTCCCTTGTGCAATAAAAATTATTATGTAGTCTGCTTTCCATAGGATTTTGACCTCAAGTGGAGTGCAGCTTCAGGGGGGACTTACCTTAATGCACAGCAATCAATATTTTCTCTTTTTTTTTTAATTGCATCATTTCTGTCTCTTTTATGTACTGTTAAAAACCTGCTTTGAGCACATAATTGTTTTCTGATTTGCATTATTATGTTGATCTTCACCACTGAGTTGAAGCTGAGCTTCACTTGGCCATGAAGCTTGAAGTACTTGTGCCTGTTCCTGTGAAGGTTTCTATTACAGGCAGCAGTCTCTGCAGGGTTTTGGGTGCACGCTACGAGAAATCACAGTATCATAGACTCATAGAATCGCCTAGATTGGAAAAGACCTGTAAGATCATCTAGTCCAGTCATTTAACCTAGCACTGACAAGTCCCCCACTAAACCACGTCCGCAAGCGCTACATCTACACGACTTTTAAAAACATCCAGGGATGGGGCCTCCACCACTGCCCTGGGCAACCCCTTCCAA